>PVJI01010456.1:0-60274 GCA_004026765.1 Micronycteris hirsuta | reverse complement strand
GATGCTCCCACTTCCTGAGTCCACAGGGCCCAGGAGGGGACCCAGGAGTTCTGCCCATCTCAGGGCACAATCCTCAATAGAAATACCTGTCTCAGCATGGACTTGAAAACCATGTATCGGAGCCGCTTGGTGAGGATCTCCCCGGCTTTGCCAAATGTGTAGCCCTGTGAAGAGTGAGAACACACCGTAAGGAAGGGGGACTTGTCAGAGACCAAGGAGCTGATTACACAAAAGGAGGGGGACCTGATGTCATTGCTAAAGAGGACACAAGACAAAGTCAGAAAGCTCGATTTCTAGAGTTGGTTACGTTTCAGTGACTGTTTACTATGGTGGCATAGCTGGGGGGGACCCAGTGTTGCAGTTGACACTGCCACTTGCCAGCTAGCTGGCAGGCCACCCCTACTTATTTCCCCAGTGAACCAGGGTCTGTCACAGGAAGCTGGAGTTGTTCCTAAGGCAGGGGGCACTCTAAACAGGGTGATATAATATATCATGCAAACCAGGGCACTTTCGAGAGTGAAAAGGGGTACTACTAATAATTATACCAGGACCTGAGGTGTAATCTGGGAAAACAGGAATATACAGCCACGCCAGCCATAGAGAATGCAGAAAACAAAGATATAAAAACCAAATTCTTAGTTTCTAAGTTTACAAAAAGCCAAACCTAGGAGAAAAATAGGTTGGGGAAGAAGGCTTACTGAGAATTTTCTATACTACTCTTCTCCATCCACCAAGGATACAACCTTCTGTATCTGGAGGAAGGAAGAAAGCTACTGGGCAAGAATAAACTATGATCATGTGCCCGTGTCAGGCTACTTCTAGGGGGGAAGGGCAACAGAACTCTCATCCCAGTGAGTTTGGGGGTACAGGACTAAAGGAAGCAGTGCCCCCTTTCTTTCTGGAGCACTGGGAAGTGGCAGGTTGCAGATGACGTCTGCCACACAATGGCACTGGCAAAAGCAGAGTGGAAACGGCTCGATGGTGCAGCAGGACAGGAGGGGATCTCCTAACAGCCCGAGTCTCCTGCAGAATCAGAGAAGTTGAGGAAGGCAACCGCGTCTCCATTGCGCTCCCGAGTAGTGCGTTGGACATTATGGAGAGAGAGGGAAGACACAGATGCAAAGAGCACTAGTGAAGAAAGAACCAGTTCTTCTACATGGACCTGATAAAGGGGGACAGCCAGGTGGGGCCATGAAACTGAAGGCAGATGGGGCCACGCACCCCTTTGGCTGCCAGCACAAAGCGGACCATTGCCCTCTACCGCGCGATGCAATGTTGCAAAACCCATCTGCTATCACATGCCAACCCAGGGAGGAGGACGACAAGGAGGATTAGATTATTTGAGCTTAAGCCTGAAATTACTAAAATGGTTACATTTACTTGGAAATGACCAGGTTAAGGTCTCTGCTATTAGGCTGAATGAAATGTGAACTACCTTGCCCACTACAGGGAGATGGCTGTTCTTATACTGGAAGTAATGTAACAATGAAGAGCCAGCTGTTGTTAAGTGCTTCCTCTGACACTACACCTGTGTTAGCTCATTAAGTCCTGATGACAACCCCAAAGCACCACTTTACAGAAGAAACTGGAGAGGCAGCTAAATTGTCAGAGGCCACAGTTCTAAGGTGGCACAGCTGAAATCAGAATCTGGGATTCTGAGAATCCTTACCAGAGTGGGAACCCAGAGCTGAGAATTCACTGCCCACTAAGCGCCCCCCTTATGTTTCTAAATGAGGGGCGGACATTCTAACATCAGGCTCGGTGGCATATCTATACTTCTGGGGCCTTAGCATTCAGAGCCTTTGTTCTTGGCTTTCCAGGCAAGCCAGGCTGCAGTCTCTGACGCATCACTATGGTACAAAGGTACTGCTTTAACTGCCTTGGCTTCACCAATCCCAATCTCTCAAGTTTGAGGGACCAGCTCCAAGCCTACCAACTTCACCCTCAGCAATCTTTACCTTCTCCCAACTCACGTGGCATTAAGTTTGGCAGGGAAGTCTTGGATAGTTAGAAGGTCATATCTATTTCACAGTGTGGTCAAATCCCCCAGTGAGACTTGAAGTACTTAGTAATGAGAGAGTTCAGTATTTTTCTTTTGTGCCTCCTGAACAATGTCCAGAAAAATGTTCTATTAAAAATATTAATAGATAGCCCTGGCTGGTGTGGCTCAGTGGACTGAATGCCAGCCTGTGAACCGAAGCGTCACTGGTTCTATTCCCAGCTGGGGGCACATGCCTGGGTTCCAGACCAGTTCCCCAGTGGGGGGCAAGTGAGAGGCAACCACACATTGCTGTTCTTCTCCCTCTCTTTCTCCTTTCCTTCCCCTCTTTCTAAAAATAAATAAATAAAATCTTAAAGAAACACCTAGAATGTCATTTTAACAAAATTTTAAAAAAATATTAATAGATGCTTACAATGGGTTAAATAAGGAGACCTATTCAGAATTCTGTCTTAAAAAAAAATCACATGTGGCTAATAATTTACCCACTGACTAAGTGAATAAGTATTTGCAACTGCCTCACACAGCCTGGAAACTTGGTCACACTATCTCTTCTAATCATCTAGAGGCAGTTAACCCCTATATTACAGATGAGGAAATTAGGCCTAGACCATTTAAATGACTTATTTGCCCTAACATATGAAATTGAAAACTTGTTCAACTTCTACTCTACCTAGGTCTAACACCAAAACCCACAGTACCTTACCATACTAATCTCTTAGCACATTTAATTCCTTTGCTCCGTTCCCTCTGGTTTCATTAATATTCCAGCCGGGGGGTGTGTGGTGGGGGGTGGGGGGTAAGAGTGAAGAGAAGAACGTAAGTCAGGGAGCCAGAGGAAGCAAAACATCTTTAAAAAAAATACTCCAAAAAATTTGGCTGCTAAGAGCCTAGTTAATATAGGAGCAATTTTACTAAAAAGCAAAATTGCATAGATGTTTACAAATTCCCACAAGTGAATGATGATGAATTTCTCAAAATCAATCAAGTGAAAATGTAGACATTTACCTGAAGAAAAAATGTAATGAAAGAAATAATTCCAAGGACTAGAAACAACAGTGAGAACAAGTTACTGTTATATCGTTTTGTTTCCGGGTCATCATCTCTGGTAAAAACCTGTTAAGAAAATAATGAAAGAGTTTTCAAATCAATCACTGAAGGAGTCACTCGGGTTCAGACACATTTCCCATCCAGCCCAGTGTCCAGGGGGTCAAGAGAGCCTTTGTGTAATGGAGGTTGGGGTGGCTTCCTTAACCCCAAACTTAAAGGTGGCCATACATTCCCTTCCTTAGAGGCCAACAGAGAGTCTATCATTCCCAAATCAACCCACTCCTGAGCGCCACACCTACTATGTAAAGGAGAATTGAGAACAAATGAATACTTTCTTCCTCCTCTGGTGGAAAACTACCTTGTACAGTGGCAACTCATTGTTTTATAATTTGGACATTTCAAATTGTCTTAAGGTGTCTGGAGATAAATCTGCTGATGTGACTTGGTGAACCAGAGAGGTGGTCATTCCCTCAGCGCAAAAAAAGAAAGGTGTTCCCTTGACCCAGGCCTCTTTGCAGGATGGCCAGTTAGAAAGCCAGTGAGAGCCACAGCCAGCTGACCCTACGCCACCCTTGGAGACATTTCCAGAGATGGTGAGAAGAGCTAAAAGGGCATTCGGGGTCTAGGAGCACAGACAGCAACTGCTCCACAGGGAAGGAACGCAAACATGGCCCAAACACTGGTTCCAAGTCAGTGTTGTAACAGAGCCGCATTCCTAACCCAACCCCGGCAACTTTATCCTTTGTGGAGGAAAAAAAACTTTCTAGAAAAAGTTAATTTTTCTTGATTAGTCATTCCAACAGAAATGGTAGTTACCAACCAGCAAGCTCTCCCTCCGTGCCAGGCATTACTCTAAGCAAATTCACGTACACTACCCCTTTTATCCTCACAGTCACCTCCTGAGGTTTGTTGTATTATCATCACTGTTTCACACAGAGGAAAACTGAAGCAGAGAGGTTAACTAACTTGTTCTTGTAACACCAAGCAAGTGATGATCCAAGGATATAGACCCAAGCAATCTAACTCAGAGCTCGCAACCTTACACTCAGTCTCGCAAACCTCCAATGAGGCAGATGGCTGGCTGCCTACCTAATATTTTAGGAGCTAATGTGTCAGTCCTGCACTGCTTGTTTTTAGACCTATTGCTACCTAAGAAATGACAAAAACAAAAAAAATCCTTAAGTTGAGGGTTTTTATACACAGCTAAACCCTTCCCTAACTAATCTAATTCCATTTGTTTCTAATGATGCCACGGTCCACCTCTCTGCCTGCAAGACAAATGTCAGAAGAAGAACTGGCAAAGTATGGGCCACAAGCCAAAGGTTTATGTAAAGTTTAACCGACTTCTGGCACTACATTGGCAAGGGTGAGTATTTGCCACAGAGGCCAGAACATACGCTCCATGCAGTTGGATACCATCTCCTTCTTGCTACTCTTCCCACACCTAGGACAGCAGGTGGCACAAGGCAGACACCAAAAAAATATTTCTTGAATGAATATATTGAACATATGAATGTCAGTCTGAAATAAGTTAGCCAGACATGGATAGACCTGATTATTCACAGTGGTTTTTTGACATGATCAGAAGTTAGTGATTGGCCTAAGTTTCATGTAGTGATCAACTTCTGTTTCCACCGTGTTTCCAGAAGTTAGAGCAAGGGATCCTCAGCTTGAGGTTCGACTATCTGTCACTAAACAGAAAGCATTCCTGCCTGGACTATCACTTTATTGTTGAAAATGCCGTCATTAAGAGCAGGCGCAACCGATGTATGACCATCTTGATCTTTTGGAAGCTGTTCCATTTGTCTGCATCTTCACAAGCGGGATGGACACCTTACAGTGGCAGCAGGCTGGGCCTGCTCCTGTCCCGACCAGCATGTGCCAGAGAAGAGCTGCCCCCCAGCCGGTCTGACAAACACACGAGGAACTCTCTGGACAGTGGTGTCATGACACTTCGTGAGGTCTACTCAGAGCCCAGTGATGGCAGGTAAGGGACAGCCACCTAGTCAGTTTCAGAGACTACTTCAGGGATCTGCTACCCTGGGCCCTGGTAGAAACCTATTGCCAGGACAAAGGGAGATTCAGAAGATGAGCTTTGCAATCCCAAACCAGACTTCTACTCTTATATCTTCAAGCTGCATAGTTTCAAATGGAAGTACATGTCTTTTGTGGCTGCTGTATACTGTTAGAAACACGAACAGTTCATTCCTTAGTCAGGACTCACAGGTGAACATAAATACTTACCCCTATGATCTTTGAAAATACCACTGAAAATGCCGGTTGCAGGCCTCCATTTATAATGGCACAAAATATACCCACCGCGAAATAAGGCCATTCGGTTGCATTCAGCTTCATAACCCTCCAAAAGCCAACTGGAGGTATATTTTTATCCTAGAAAACATGAAAGTTACAACAGCCTAGTTAGAAAAAAAATGGATACTTAATTGGTTTAATGATGAACAGTTCTTCAATATGCACAATTTTTAATGAATATATCTAATTCTTGTTTCCATATCAAATGATGGCTCTTAAGCTTTGTAAAAGCAGTGACAAATTCTGTTAAATAACTCCTCTATTTTTAAAGAAATAAATGATGTTTCCACAAACGCGTAACATTTAAAACACAACAATATCTGCAAGCAGGGATCAAAGAATAGAAATGTTTACATTTGAAGACCCATTGAAAATTTTTTTCTTTACAGTATAAATTTCAATTCTAAAATTCTTGACGTATAAATTATCATTGATAAATTCTCACTTGAGTCTAAAATGTTGGTATTTTGGTTTGGGGAAGACTCTGGGGGATAGGACAAGAGGATTCTGGATGACCCTTTCTGGCTCCCACTCCTCCCCCAGCCCTAGCCCCCAATCCTCCTCCGTACCAGGCCCTCTTTCTCACTGAGCTTTTCCTCTTGGTCTTGTGCGGCATGAACACTCCTGCGAGTCGACTTCCTTCTTAGTAGACTGGATCCTGAATCTCTTGGAGACACTTCTGAGGCATCCATTTCACTTTTGGATTCACCAGTTGCATTTTCTAATTCAACTTCATTTCCTTTTGTCTAAAATACACAAGATATATGCATAGGCTGGTTAGGCTTCGTTAACCAATGAAAATTAATCACTGAATATCAGATATCAAGGAAAATAATAATCTGAGTAGATACACAGGAAAGGATAAAGTTAAACTGCTATTTCTTTTTTGTGATGTATTTGAAAATCAACGCCACTAAATAAGAAGGATGCCCACTAAACAAGCTGAAACAACATGTTGCCTACTCCACGTGGCTGGTTAGTCATCTCCATTTCGGGTGTTTTGGGCTCAACGATGTTTGCTGTGGACCGGTGCTGTCCACAGAGACATGGCACAAGCCATACTGTGAGCCACAGTTGTCATTTTAAATTTTCTCAGCAGCCACATTAAGAAGTGCGACAGAAGTAAAATCAATTTTAATTATATATTTTATTGAACCTAATGTATCTAAGATACTAGGACATGCAATCAATGCAAAAATTTACTGAAATATTTTGCATTCTTTTTGTGTACTAAGTCTTCAGAATCAGGTATGCGTTTTCTACTTACAATTCCACTTCGATTCAGATTAGCTACTTTTCTGCTCAATAGTCACATGTGGCTACTACAGTAGTGTTTAAACTTTTCTTTAACTTTCTCTAATTATCCTTCTTTATTTTTCATCCTTTAAAGACAAAATAAAAGATCTAAAAGACTGGTCTAATCCTGAATCCCTCAAGTATTTTTTCCCCACTTCTCATGATAATCAAGTCTATTAACATTTATTTATAGCACCCAACACAGCAAAATCAGCATATTCCTGAGATACTTTAGGAAAATTCTAGAGTTGGACAATACCTGCATTGTGACAAGTTTGAAGTACACGCCTTTCTCTTTCATGAGTTCCTCATGAGTTCCCTTCTCCACAATGACTCCATCATCAAAACCAGCAATGACGTCAGCATTACGGATTGTAGACAACCGGTGAGCTATCACAATGGTGGTCCGGCCTCTTCTGGCCTAAACAGATAAAAATTCAATTTTGAACACAAGAATAATTTTATGCAAAAATTCATTCATTCAACTTGTATTTAATGAGTTATCAATGCCTTAGGCATTGTAAAACCATCCAAGCTCTGTAAGGTAGCCCTCTGGCTTTAGAAAATCGATAACAGTTTAAATGATGTTTTACTATAACAAAGATGGGCACAAATATGATAGTCACATATTATATACACCTCTAAGGGTTTTAGTTAACCTCTATCAGCCTAAGTTCACAGCAATAATCAGGGGTTTACGCAAAGTAGAAAACCCTAGAGCACGGTCACTGGCCAGTCAGAGCAGACACAGACCACCGCATACACACTAGGTAGGGACCAGGCCTGGGAGTCACAACGTGCTGTTTCACAGAATATTTGGATGATCACGGCAGACAGTAAATAGGAGGCAGCAGAGTCGGACTTCAGTGTCACATGGATTTGAGCTCATAGTTCTGCTATTTATGAATTCCAGGATTTTATCCAAATCTGTTCACCTGCGAGGCTCACTCTATTTACACATAAAATGGGGATCAGAGTACTCATTTTTTAGAGTAATTGTGATGACTAAATAAAATGATGCACATGAAGCACTGTGACATAGACAGGAAGTACTAAATAAATGCCACTTACACGAGGTGGGAGCAATATGGAAACACTGAAGAGCTTTGTAAATGTTTTTAAATGCCAATCTCATTTTTATTTTAATATGAGACACAGACAGATAACCAGAACCTGTCTGAGATTTCTTTAGGCTTTGTAGCTTTCCCAATGCTTATGATTTTTGTTATTCTGTATTTCTCACCAGGAACTAGCAATTAAATTCTCAAAACAAACTGACCAAACAAAGGTGTCAGGATCACTGTGACAAGGGGAAGTGGAAAACTCTGAGAAAAAAAATACATGTAGAAAAAGCAGGTGGTGGCAACCAGAAAGTAGAGAAGTCAATGGCTCAATTCTTTGGATGTTTTTAAGAAAAGTGGGGGAGGCCTGTGAATCCCTCCCCCAAATTTACATTCTAACAAACAGTATTTTTAAAAGCAACCTTTTAAAATAGTTTTTATTTATAATTTAACATAGTTCTATTGTAGAATAATCAGAAAAAACAGATGTGAAATTACAGATAAGCATAGTGAAGGAGGAAAAAAACCCCACAATTTTGGATCACAAAATTTTTATAACCTGCTTTTTCCTCCCTCCACAATCTATTAAGCACAATGACAGGATGTTTAAAGGAACATGCAGTGTGTTTTATTATTAGAGAGAGGAAGAGTCAGAACAAATATGAGTTCATCTTTGAATTCTACTGTGACACCTCAACCCAGAGCACTTTCAGGTTAAAAGGCCTCCGCGTTCCTTGTCCTCACAGAACCTGGTCACCGTTATACACCAGAGACTGACGCAGCACACCGCACCTATCCGCTCTGAGAAAACAAGCACTCACTACCCAATTTGGAGAATGAGTCACATGGACTCAAGAACTGCAGGAAGGTCAAACCCTGTTGATAGTCAAGGACATTTCATGGCTCAGGTAAGTTTCCAATATCATCAGCTCTCTGCCCCTCTCCTGGGAATAAGGGGTTTCTTATTTCCCATAGCGTCTTCATCAGGCATTTAACATCTTGGAAATTAAATGTGAACCTTCAGATTATATTTTCCTCTTGTCGACAAAAGTAAAAACTCACAAAACCTTAATAACAGGGTTATCTCTAAAGCTATCTTTTCAAGATTACAATGAAGACCACTTTTCCTGCGAGTCTGTATTTCTCATTGTTTAATTTAAAACATTGGCAACCAGCTTTCAATGCAAGTTTATTCATTTCTACTTAAAAAAAAAAACAAAAAAACCCCAGAAATAAATAGAAATTAAATAAACAGACCCAAAAGCCTGATGATTTTATTTTGATAGTGGAAGAGATCACTTTAAAAGTGACTGGAAATTTCCTTTTTTAAAAATAATACTAAGAGTAGCCCTAGCTGGTGTGGCTCAGTTGGCTGGAGTGTTGGCCCATGGACCAAAAGGTCATGGGTTCAATTCCCAGTAGGGCATATACCCAGGGTGAGGGTTCAATTCTTAATCGAAGAGCACACGAGAAGGCAACCAATTGGTGTCTCTCTCTCTCCCCTGCCCCCTTCCTCTCTCTTTAAAAGCAATGAAAAAAATGTTCTCAGGTGAGAATGAAAAAAGTAATGAAAATAATACTAAGAATAATTTAGGATGAGATGTTCCTATGCTTATAAATCAGGTTGGTTTGAATTGAGGCTCACAGACCTTATCCAGGGCCGCCTGGACCACTGCTTCGCTTTCAGTGTCCAAGGCCGACGTGGCCTCATCCAGCAGGAGGATCTTGGGGTTGCGAACCAGGGCCCGAGCGATGGCGATTCTCTGTTTCTGTCCGCCACTCAGCTGGGCCCCTCTCTCTCCAACCAGGGTGTCAAATTTCTACAACACAGAAAACACAGGAGGATTTAGCAAAAGAGCAAGTTATCTCGGCTCCCATTTTAAGATGCTACCTCACGGGCAACACAATCCAGTTCCTTACAACTTAGCAATAACCAATCCTAACTTTTAATAATATGCCTAATACTAGTTGATACTGCTAGAGCTTTAAAATCTGAAATAATCTTGCTTTCCCGTTTTAGGAGCTCCCTCCAGTTTATAGTCTCCTAACTCATTACGTATTAGGTCAGCACTCTATTCTTTGACCCTCTAGCACAACAAAGATCAAGAAAGACTTACATTAGGCAGTTTCATGATAAAGTCATAGGCATTGGCTTCCTTGACAGCTTTCTTAATCTCATCCATGGTGACATCTTCACGGCCATAGCGAATGTTTTCGGCTATTGTGGTGGCAAACAACACAGGTTCCTGACTCACCACACCGGTGATTTCCCGCAGATACCTTACGTTTATGGTCCTAATGTCCTGTCCATCGATACTGACCTGAAAAAAAAAGTGAGTGTGAATTTCATACATGGCGGAGTTGCGGTGTGTGGTCCGCAACAGGACTAGTGGTTGCTACAGCATCTAGTTCAGCAAGCGCCATCTCACCACGCCTTCTGTGGGGTCGTACAGCCTCTGCATCAGCTGCACCGTGGTGCTTTTCCCGCAGCCACTGTTCCCAACCAGGGCCACCGTCTGCCCACTCTGGACCTGCAGGTTGAGGCCCTTCAAGATCTACCGGAATGAATGGGAAATAAACTTAAAAGCAGTACACAGGTTGTGGGGTGAACTGATAGCTGAATTTAAAAGGAGGTTTAAATATCCATATTCTTTCATAATCTCTGAAGGAAAGTATCAGAAACTCTTTATCCAATGCATCGCGGAATAACTGACTAATCATTTATCACTGTACCTTAACTTCTTTTCGAGATGGGTAACTGAAGTGAACATTCTTGAATTCCAAATTTCCCTTAATTTTATCTGGTTTGTGTCCACTGTTCGAATAGCTGTCAATGCTTGGCTTCTAAACAGAATAAAATATCAGAAGATTACTAGGTTACAACAACTACTTTTAGTAACATTTGTGGACAGCTGGAACAAGTGATAAAGAAATCTACTTTTAACTAGCAAAACTTTTAAGTAGCTGTCTAAACAGCCAGCCCAGACTTACATTATCAATTATCTTGAAGACTTCATAAGCTGCTCCTCTTGCATTTGCAAATGCTTCGATGCTTGGAGATGTGTGTCCAATACTAAAAGCCCCAATTAGCACAGAAAAGAAGACCTGAGGAATGTGAAGGAAAACCACCAAGTTATTCAAGTAGTGTTTAATACAAATTTTTTATACTTTTTTCTTCTTCTCATGCAACTGATTAAATTTTAAAATGGCAAGGCAATATACATACGGAAACTGGGCATTAAAAATATTTTTTAAAGTGTAAGTACCATATTTTGTGGACTATAAGATGCACTGGACTGTAAGATACACCTAGGTTTTAGAAGAAGAAAATAGGAAAAAAAATTTTGAAGCAAAAAAATGTCGTACAATATTTAATGACATAAATAACATAATATTCCACCAATATAAATGTAAACAGCCAGGTAAGCTACATTCAGACTATAAGATGCACCCCCATTTCCCTCCCAGATTTGGGGGGGGAAGTACATCTTATAGTCCAAAAATACGGTACTTTTCAATTTAGAATGCAAAATTAATCTTACTTGCTCAGTGAAACAATGGTGTAAGTTCTATAGGACCAGGGCATTATAATAGACTATTTTAATATTTCTTGGATGGCCAAGAATTTTGGTTTAGATCACCAGCAGAGGACAGTGGAAATAAACCCTAGTAGGAGACACGGAAGGTCCAGCACTGAACCCTGATTAAGCACTAACAACTGGCTATGTGTCTTCAGGAAATCTAGAGTTTCTGGGCTTCAATTTCTTCATTTGCAAAAATAGGCAAGATTCTGTTTTCCCTATCTGGCAACCTTTTACAATATATATATTTATTTATGTATATTAACATAGCAATATATTATACTAACATTAATTATTAATATAGTAATATTATTAATATATATGTAATATATCATAATATGTACTTACTATATATAGTAAAAGGTATATTTATATATAAGTATGTTGTATTATATATAAATACCATATAAACAAATACTTTGTAAATTATAAAGCATATATGCCTATGGCATTATTCTTTATAAAGTTGTCTTTTGTTTTCCTCTGCTAAACTGTGTTCTTTGAGGTCTGATGAACAGGTTGTTTTTTTCGTTTTGCCCAAATAAGTTTCTTATTGATAAAGACCTGACTTTGTTTCTCACGAGGGTGAAAGAGAACTAATGTCACTATTCATCTCTTTCCAAATTGCACAGTAATTATAGTCCCCAATCATTTACATAGAAGGAATTTTGCTAAGTGATTCCATACTCATTTTATCAGTCCTTCCAACAGTACTGTCATCTCCATTTGGCAAAAGAGGTAGGAAGGCTTGAAAACTGTAGATGGCTGCCCCAAACTGTACAGCTAAAAGTTGTACAGCTAGAATTTGAACCACGTTGGCCTCACATCAAATCCTGTGCTCTTACTTGCTATTCTGGATGCTTTGAGTTTGTAAGGCAGATCTGAGTTCAGTGAATGCTGGATTTCCAACAGCTTGTCTACATCACAACGAAACTGAACACTTCTCTTATCACAACCTAGGTTCGCCCACAGTATCACTATCCTAACAAGAGCTTTTTGGTTAAAACTATTCTTAACTGAATAGCCACATATATTTTGGGTGAGACAATAGTCTGATAAAACAAGAGACGTAATTATCATATCCATTATTACCAGTCTGTTTCCTGAGGGAAGGAACTATTTAAGGGACTGAACAAAATCTGGTCTGTCATTAACTGAATATACTTATGCTTGGCCTATGAAAAAGGAACTAAGTGACACTTCTAACAACATGTACTTTGTTAGATCAAGATGCAGATGGAGCCCTGACCAGGTGGCTCAGTTGGTTGGAGCATCATCCCATACCCCAAAACAATGTGGGTTTGATTCCCTACTCAGGGCACATCCTAGGTTGTGGAATCCCTGATCCGGGCGTATATGGGAGGCAACCAACAAATTGATGTTTCTCTCCCTCTCTCTAAAAATCAACAGATATATCCTTAGGTAAGGATTTAAAAAACAACAACAGGGATAGAGCTTGGTCAGTGAGTTATTTCGTTGTCTTTAACTACAACAGGATAGCATCAAATGGCAAGTCATCAACACTTGCACAAAGATCGGTAAGGGAGAGAACCTCCAATGGCACATTCTTTTAGAAAGAGTAACACTTTGTACTTCCATAAATTGATGAGGTATACTAGCTGTCATTCAAAAGATTTCCAAAAGAAGTTAAAGTGTATTTTGCCCTTTGGAGTTATGAACAGCAAAGCAGAAAATAAAAATAAAGTGTTTAGCATAGTGTCTGACACAGTGAGATAATCTCAGCCAACGAAAAGTTCATGCTATAGAGAATGGTGATGTGTTATTATTTAGGCCACAGGACAGACTGTGCAAAGGGGGTTCCAAAAAAAGACAAAACTAGCTGTTAAATACATCTAATTTCCTTTTCACTTGTTAACCTAGTAGTGCATGTCTCTTTGTGTTCTTCAATCATCCTTCAAAATGTATTCTCCAACAGTCAAGCCAACACCACACTGCAGTTTCACAGGATTTTCAATAGTGAATCTTTTCTTAATACAACACCACTTACAGTGAGTACTTCTCCAATAGAATATTCTCCGGAGAGGACCAAGCTGGTCCCATACCAGAATGCCAGAGCATATGATGCATAGATGAGCAGGAAAGCAGCACCCATAGAAATGTTGGCCGTAACAGCTTTCCTTATGCCAATTCTTTTAGCTTCTTCTAAATTTTTGTTGTACCTAGGAGGAGTAACAAAAATTATCACATACACTTATAAATCTTATGAATGGGCCAATACAGCATGATGCTTACTGAGGACTCAGAATGCACCCAGCCCTGTGGAGGGCGCACTCTCTCCTTTTGTCCATACACTGACCCTATGGTGTTAGGACTATTTAAGCCCTTCTTGTGGGAAAGGAAACGGAGGCTTACAGAAGGTTACGTGGCTTGTAGGAAGGCCCTCTAAAAGTCTTTCCTCTGGCCTTAGCAATAGTGAAATAGATGGAGTAATATTTAACAAATGTTTAGAACTAGCATGGCTTCATACACAAGACAAAAGAGATGAACACTGTGCTCTCCCTTTAAAATGTGCATGCCTTTTAAATTTAGTAATAAAATGAGTATATAGTGCTACAAAGTGTTCAACGTAAGTCAGCCCTTTACATCTCTGAACATTACAGAAGCTTTGGACACAATCTGCGCCCCATCCTGCATCCCTCTGGGACCACTGGAAGGACTGACGGAAAGAATACAAGCGAGGAAAGAAGTGAAGAAATAGAATGGAGTCATTGCAGTTAAGCTGCTAAATTATTCAAATCAAGAAGGCTGAGGCATGAGGAAAGGTTTCTATTCTTGCTGTAAATAGCCGGGAAGCAAACTGTTGAACTTTCCAGTCTTTTGTCAATGCCCAGACATTTATTTATTTACCTGTAGATAACTCCCTGACTAGCCCCTCAACAACTCAGGACTAGACTCCTAATGCCTATCCCCTATACCACCTGGCATCCAGCGTGCACACCACCTGGCATCTGACTGATAACTATTCTGGACCAATGCTAGGGCTAAGAATGCATGACTGATTGTTCTCAAGGATGTGACTTTCATTAGAACTCTTAATTTTTCTTTCCTCTTTGGAACACTTTTGGGATTTTGCCTAGCTCTAGCTGTGTTTCTAGTGCGCATATTCTAAGAGCCTTGAATAAATCTTTGTCATTTATTTCTAGCAAAGCCCCCAGACATTTTTAGTTAGACTTATGTGTAGCAGCATTTTGAGAGCTATGAATTGTGATGTAATACAATATTTAATATTTAAGTCAATTGTATGGTTTATCTTATTTCCATAAACGTTCATTTTCAAAAAATCACTGACCTGAAAAAATTATTGGGCTTAAAAATATATAAAATCCTTCATTATGTACCAGTGTGCCGTTCCTTAGTCGTTCTACACATTGCCCACATCCCATTCCCTCTGTCAGCGCCTCCCAACATGGTCACGTCGAGGCTGCTCACCGTGGAGGAAGGGACTCTGGCCTGGTGGTGCAGCCGCCCGAGGCCACCCGGGTGCCTCAGGGACTGGGAAAATAAAAGTCTCGGCACATCTAGAACCTGTAACCTGTTTACAGCACAATGATATCTACTATGTTAGCCAAACTTGGAGAATACCCATTAAAACTTCTCACAGTAAATATAGCAAATTCAGCATATTTCAAGTCAGTGATGTTTAAAATAAACATCTATGGAAATAAGATAAGCTACCCAGTTTATGTCAATGTAAAAAGTATTACACAGCACTTCAAATTACACAAAAGAGGGCAAAAGCAAGTGCGCAAAAAAAAAATCCACAAAAACATGTTGGAGTCCCCTGACAGATTTTCTCTCTCCATTCTAATGACTTAAGCTCACTCCCAAACATTAGTTCCAGCACTTTTTAAACTCTAGCGAACAGTTAATTTCCGATGTTAAGGATAAAGGAGGCGGTATCTGTAACTTTATCTTCCTGTGGAAGGAACACAGCAGACTATTAAGCTCAAGAAGAGAGATGTGGAGATGCGATAATGGGGTCCAAATTTAAAGAAGGAGGATCTCTGGAAATATAGACTCAAGGCAATAGTCTTGAATGTTAGGGAAATAGGCCAGATTATAATTAAGCTTTACATCTGTCTTTATCCTGTTACCCACAGCTCCCTGCATAACTTAGAACACTGCCTTATAGAAAGGTGCTCACAACTGTTGAAATAAAACTCAGTTCCACATAGAAGTCACACTTTGAGGTCTTTAATCCACAAAGACATGACTATATAAATATTATATGAGCATGCATTCTTTATTGCCTTCAGGACTTTTTAAGTTAGCTACTTTACCAGTTATGGAAGTGTGCCAATGAAATTTGCATGACCCCCACATTCACTAAAGACCAAATTTAAACAGAACTTTATAGTGACAAAATACTAACATATTATTAGTTTCTTCTTCCAAAAATATCAATTTCCAACTTGCCAGTTATATCTTTGAACAAAAACAATTATCTTTAAGAAACATGTTTCGATGGTTGGTATATATGTATACACACACAAATATATACGTGTGTGCTTGTGTATCTTCCACTTCATGAGCTGACCTGAGGTGGCAAGTATTACTAAGCATAAATTACACACGGTTATACTTAAGGAACTTTAACAGCTATGACTCACACCCTGTTATCGTCTTTATTTCAGTTCTTGCTTACCGAGACTAATGTAGAAATCATTTCACTGATAAGCTGTTGTTGCATGCAGCCAGAGGAAACATTTGCACAGGAAGAAGCAACAATAAGGAAGAAAATCATTTAGATGCCAGCAAAGATAAATGAAGAAAGGAAGGGATAAGGAGGGAGGAGACATAAACAATACTTTTACTTTTTGATTAGCATTTTAAGAAAAATATCACAATACGAAATCAACTACTAATATCAATCATCCATTAAAATCATTAGTATGAAAATGGTAAAGTAGGAGTTCCTAAAATGGACTAAAGTCACATAACCAAAACACTGATATTTAGAAAAAATTATTCTTCTTAAATATTATAAAAATATTTATCAGTGATGCAATAGCCATTTACAAGAGCAAGGAACAATTTCAATTAAGCAAACAGAAATCAATTTAATTACACATAGAGAAAAACATTTTTTTAAATTAAGGAAAATAAAACAATTCTCTACTACTAATTAAATTCATTTTAAATTCTGGTTAATTTTCATTTAAGAGAGCCAGTACCCTCCTGCACCTGCTAATCTGAAGAGAAAGACTGAGACCTTAGTTACTTGTCTATTTGGAAGCAGAGAAGGGAAAGGGAAGAAGGAATTAGAAAGAAAATTGAAGGGTTGTGTTTGGTCTCAGAATAGTTTTACCAATTCTACTTCTAAATTATATCCCAAATTTATGCACTTGCCACCCGCCCTGCCAGCAGTCTAGAGCAGGCCATGCTTCTCCTGGACGACCTGTCTCTACACTTTAACTGCTCTCGCCTATTCGCTTACAGACAGAGAAATAATCTTAAACGTATTGTGGATACTCATTCCCTTATTTAAGACTCTCGACCCTCTGGCCTTGGAATAAAACCCTAACTCCTCACCACAGCCTGCAGTTCCCCATGGTATGGCGCCACCTCCGACAGCCTGTCTTCACCTCCCTCCCCTTCACTCAGTTGAACTCCAGTCACACAAGCCTTGGGTTTCCTAGGACACACCCGAGTCACTGCCACCTCAGGACATCTGGAGGACTCTTGCATCCTTCCTCCCAGCCGGGAAGGCCATTTCTTGTCCCTCAAGTCTCAGCCTAGATGAAACTCCTGAGATGCCTTCCAGACCAACACAGTTAAAGTACATTTGCCTTCCTCGCCTTCATCAGCCCACTCTTTAATTCTTTCATAGCACATTTTAGAGATTTATAATGAATTCATTTCTTTGATTTCTTTCTTATATTCCTTCTTACTTTCCTCCCATTCCTTTTTTTCTACCTCACTACTTTGACTAAGGATCACATGAGGGCAAATATCCTCTATTTCCATTTCACTGAAAACCCAGAGCCTCGCACAGCACCTGGCATGTGGTAGATGCTGGCTACATTTGTTGAATGAATGAACTTTCAAGAAATGGCCAAGCTGGAAAGAACATTAGGCCATCAGGTTGTTGTCCTAAAATGACTCTTAATCTCCAGGCAAAACTAATTTCCAATTTTCCAGGGGAGGCTTTCCTTTCAAAGCTACAGCCCAGTAACTATTGTTCTCTGAAGAAATGTTTCTACACATAGAATGAATCTTTGAGTAGAGCTATGTAGGCCCATTTGCTTATTCTTATAATAAAAAGTTGAGTGCCATCTTCTCTAGGAAAAAAAATCTTTCTGTACTACTAATTAAAGCACTCCATTTAAAAAATATCTTAATACCTTTATACTTTCAGTGAACTAAAACGAGCTTCATCTAAGTTCTGAATATCAGACTTGACTCTCGCAATGCCCTTTCCCTTCTACCCAGGTTGCCTCCCATCTCTCATTATAGTTTTGTTGCTAATAATAGTATCTTTCAAAAGTATCCTATTTGTGCCACGTGGACAGTGACGGCAGGAAAACCTGTGTGTTTCAACCTTGGCAACAGGTAAAGGCAGGAAAAAAAACCTCCCCTGGGCATTTGATCCACAAGGAAGTATCATGCAGGTCTGAAGTGTGAATTCATACTGCAAGTGCAGAAAAAGAATTTAATGTAAGGGGGTCTCAGGTTAGTAGTGCCCTCAGTAAATAGTGCAAACCCAAATTCCGCCTGGAAAAATTGATTTCCATCCAGATCCATAGCAATTGTAAGAAGGAAATGATTGTAGGATTTATCTCAATGCCAAAGGCGAGGAATTGTGACAGAAAAATGTGCATCTTAGAACTGATGCAATACTCTGTATTCTCTCACTGTTCATTGCTGGCCCACGGAATGCCTTTTTTTCTGAATCATGATGAGGTACTCAGAACTTACTTGACATTGTTAGTCTGCAGAGTCTACAGAATTTCTATACATATAATCATATCATCTGTGAATAATGAAAATTTTGCTTCTTATTTTCCAACCA
This sequence comes from Micronycteris hirsuta, assembly GCA_004026765.1. Lineage (NCBI taxonomy): Eukaryota > Metazoa > Chordata > Mammalia > Chiroptera > Phyllostomidae > Micronycteris > Micronycteris hirsuta. The sequence continues at coordinate 41,941 of PVJI01010456.1, read as the reverse complement.
TTATAGCTTTTATTTCTTTTATTTTATCATCCTTACTCTTTGTTTCCTTGGCCTGCAGAGTACTATAAATTCAGAGCCTTAACGCCCATGAGGTGTGGGCCTGAGATTTTGACTTCTGTAGGGAGATGCTTTCCCCAGCTCAGAAACCAGGTGGAAGCAGGTGAACTTTGCTTGTCTCCCTTTGCTGGTGGACATACCGTTTTTCTGGTCCACCTTTCCACTGAGGAAAACTGGAAAGAATCCTGAGTTCAGAACTTCATTCTGTGTCTGCTAAAGAATCAACTAACCAGAAAGGACTTTCTGAATAATCTCTCTGCATAGAAACCTCTACAACTCTAAAAAGTATTTTATTTCCCAATAACATTTACCCCAACTGGTACATTAGGTATTTTGGGGTTTTTCTGTGGTTGTCTGTACCCTTCCTTGGCTCCATTAGAATTTAAGCTCCAGGAGAGGAGGGGCTTTACCTGACTGGGTGTTTGCCTGGTCACTAAGGAAGATGGCTCAGGTTAGTAGTCAGACATATTTGAAGGGAAAAGCAAAAACGTTAGCAAAAAATCGAGATAGGTCTTTCCTTTGGACTCGTGTACTGCATCATCACAAATAATTCTCAGAGGACATCTTTGTGGGGTAAAATGTATCACGTGAACAAAAGAGTACTCCAAACACATCTGTACAGTTTAAAGAATAATTATATAGTAAACGAACATGTAACCACAACTGAGGTCAGGAAACAAAATACTGCCAGGACCATAGACCCCTGCGGTCTGTCCCACTTAGAACCCACCGCTCCTCAGCTCCTGAAGGGGGGATTATTCTTCTGACTCACAAACTTCCCTTGACTTTCTTTATGGCTTTACCAAACAATTACAATCTTCCAATCAGTATAGTTTAGTTTTTTTTATTTTCAATATACATATTCATAACCTAAAATACTATAACATCAGACATTATTTTAAGTAAATTCTGCTGCTGCTCAGAAATCAATGATTCTAATACTATAAATTTCAATAAATTACCATTTTATACTCTAAGAAATCTATTAAAAGGGACTAGTTGCAAGAAAATTATTAGACAACACAATAAAAAAGATTCTGAGCTTTTTATACAAATGTGCTTTTTAGTTATATTTTTGTCTTCCAAATCATGGAGCATAACTACTGACCAGGGGCTGGGCAGTGGGGGAAACGAACCACAGGTTAAGATGTCCTCATAGAGCTTACACAAATACTCATTCATCTTAGAGAATCAAGGATGGTATATGTCAATTATATCAAATAAATAAATAAGAATTTACTTGATGGAAAAAATTATCATCAGGGATATAAAATATGTTTCACCCCTAAGAAACTATTTTATGTCACTACATACCTAGGAGACTAGAAAATGCTTTGAATTACCAGGTATAAGAAAGACTCAGATAGATACAGAGAACAGACTGTTGGTTGCTGGGGTCGGGAGGGGGGTGGATTTGGGGGCTGGACGAAAAAGGTGAAGGGATTAAGAAGTACAAATTGGTAGTTACAGAACAGTCAAAGGGCTATAAATTACAGAATAGGGAATAAAGTCAATAATACTGTAATAACTACATGTGGGGCCAGGTGTTTACTTGAAACATCAGTGGCAGGGGCTGGGGGAGGGAGGGCCGGGAACACCTTGCAGAGTATGTAATTGTCTAACCACTTTGCTGTAACTAATGCAGAATAACATTATTGAATGTAAACTGTAATTCAAAAATTAAAAATGGTTAAAAAACCAAGTACATAACATTAACACAAAAAAGGAGTACAACTAGAATTATAACTTCTCCTGAATATTAGGAATGCTGTAACATGGATGAAGCTATTTAAAGACACATATATATTGGAGAAAACTCTTAAAATCGACACTGTCAACGCAAAGGGCAGGAAAGATGACACAGAATTTAACATTTCTCTCAACTTAAAAAAAGAGATTCAAACCTTTCCAGTTCTTTCTGCTGTCCTCCAAATGCAATCACAGTTCGAATGGCTGCTAAGACCTCCTCAGCTACTGCTCCAGCTTTTGCATATGCACAGAGTTCTTTATTAGTAAATGAAGAGAGTATCTGTTTAAAAATACAATTTCAGATCATGTAAATATTTAACAGGTTAACTTTATCAATTACAAATAAATACATACACATGCTGCTCGTATATATACATAAAACAAAATCTTTTACTTGTGTTTGGTCATGATGTTCCAATTTTTAGTACATACATATTTACTCTGTAGGCCACTGAGGTGATATACAACAAATTCAATTAAAAAATTTACTTTCTCACTGAATGTTTCGTGGATCCTCATCTAAATAAGTAAAACTAGGAATTTAGGGCAATCTTCATTTACACAAAAGAAGGTATGTACTACAGTTATCAACAAATGCAAGAAAAAGAGGCATAACACCAAGGAAACAGAGCAATTGCTAATTCCACTCTTGTTCAGAAGAATCGGCGTGGAGGCCAGAAGAATGCTCGGAACCAAAAGCACTGTGTGGTAACAGAACGTCAAGAAAGTTTCACAGGCCAGGGGAAGCTGGCTCTTCTGAGCAAAACAATGCACGCAGCCACCAGGGAGGGCTTTGTTTCATGAATATTCTTTGATCCTTCTGTTTGGTTCCTGAGCATTTACTCTGTGGAAGAAACAGTACTGGGTACTTTATATACACAGGATCTCATTTATTCTTCTCAACTGCACAGTGAAGTAGGTACTATTTCCCCCGTTTTACATGTGAGGAAATGGAAGGATAAAGAGGTCACATAATTTTACAAATAAATGAAATACCCAAGGTTCTAGCCTAACTGCATATGACTTCAGCGCCTGAATGAACAGCCACTGGAACGCTGCTCTCTCTGAAACCAGCCAAAGACAAGTGAACGCAGGTCCCAGAGGGCCTGTTAAAAATAGAATCAACTGGAATGAGCAAAGAACTAAGGTTACTATTTATATACCTGGAATGCTTAAGTAGTCAACCTAATTAAAGATTGCATAACAGCTAAGAACAAAATAAACAGAAACAGAGGCACAGACACATGGAACAGACTGACAGCTGTCAAAGCGGAAGGAGGAGGGGGGACTAGATGACACAGGCGAAGGGATGAGCCAAAGGATATACACGCATGACTCACAGACAGCAGTGTGGGCATGGCCGGGGGGGAAGGGCGGGGGCTGGGTGGAGGGGAGTAAAGGGGGGGAAATGGGACATCTGTCTATAACAGTGTCAACAAGAAAAATAAAGAAAAAAAATTAAAACACAAGGGGTAATATACTATACAGAGTGGGCAAAAATAGGTTCACAGAAGGCAAATAATATAATAATTAATAATAATACAAGAATAAACTCTGTGTATCATATACTCACAACTGTGGGCCTACTTTTGCTCACCCTGTATATCATTCTATGACTTGCTCTTTAAAAAATAATAAAATAAAAAGATTACACACAAGCAATTCATAATATAATACTGATTAACAGTATTGTACCATTTCATAAATAATTTCAAACTAACATATTCAGAAGCAGTATTTTTTACCACTTGGAGAGTTTGACCTTCATCTTTGTTCCATTTTTTCATTTTTCAATGTAGGTTTTAGATTTGAGATAATTTGTACGTATTTTCTTAACTCTTGTTTTTGATATAACCGTAGACTCGCATGCAGTAAGAAACAAGTCAATGAGGTCCCATATGCCCTCCACGTAGTGTTCCCAACAGTAACATCTGGAACATTTCAGAACAATCTCCCGACTAGGACGTTAACACTGATAAAATCCACCAATGTTATTCAGATTTACCAGTTTTACATGCATAGGTGTGTGTATTTAGATCTATGCGATGCTGTCACCTGTGGAGTCATGTAGAACTAGTCATAACACAGAACAATTTCATCACAAGGAGCCCTTATGCCAGTTTCTACGGCCATCGCTGCCTTCTGCCCTACCCCCTACCTCTCCTCCCCTCCCCCGCACCCCAGCCCCAGGAAACCACTCATGTGTTCTCTGTCTGTACTTCTGTCATTCCAAGAATGTTCTATAAAGGGAACCACCTGATAGGAAACCTTTCTGGATTGGCTTTTTTTACACTGTATAATTCCCTGGAGATTCTCTAGGTCATCAAGTGTATCAAGAGGAGGAGGGTCTAGGCGGATAAAGGTGACAGGAGGAGACTTGACTCGGGATGGTGAACACACAATACAGTGCGCAGATGACGTGTGGTGGAGCTGTGCGCCTCAAAACTGGATAATTTTGTTAACCAGTGTTACGCCAATAAATTCAATAAAAAGGAAAGATAAAATAAGCAAAGGAATGAGGTATAAAACATATAACAACTTATAGAAAATAAAGATATATACACATTAAACAGGTAAAAAAAATAAAATTAAATAAATAAAAATAAAAACTAAAAAAAAAAAAAAACAAAAACAAAGAGTTCTTTCCATTTTATTGGTGGGTGGTATTCCACATAACCACGCACCAGTTCGTTTCAACATTCCGTTGTTGAGGGACAGCCTGCTGTTGCTGGGGCAACATTTTCAGCCACTAGTTCTTCCAAGACTCCTTCAGTCCCACTCGCTTTCTCTCCTTTTGGGATTCCAATGGCAGCAAATATTATTGTCTTCTGGATCTTTTGTTATTGTCTCACAGGTCCCTGAGTCTTTGCATTTTCTCTATGTTTCAGAACAGATGAATCCTCTCGTTCCATCTCCAGATATGCTGATCCTACCCTATTATCTCAGCTCACTGAGATAGTTGTCTACGACTTTTATTTCTGCGGTTGTATCTTTCACTTCTCTAATTTCATTTTGTTCTCTTTTCATAACTATATTATTGCTAATATTTTCCATATTTTCTTTTGTTTCAAGAGAATGTGTAATTGCTTAGTGAAGCATTTTTATGATAGCTATTTTAAAATCCATGTCAAATCATTCTCTCATCTGATTTATATCAATATTGGTGTCAGTTAATCCATTTTTCCCCCCCTCATTCAAGTTGTGGTTTTCTTGGTCCTTGATGTGACAAGTAACTTTTTATTGTATCCTGGACATTTTGTTTATTATGTTAGGAGACCCTGAGTCTTATTTAAACTTTTACTTTAGCGAGCAGTAACTCTTTGGGTTTAGCATGCGGTTTTTGGCCTACTTTTTTAAAAAAAAAGAACTTTCGATTATAGTTCACATTCAACATTATTTTGTATTAGTTTTGGCCTCCTTTTGTGAGCTGTGGTTCTAGTGGCAGTTTAATATTCGGAAGCTCTGTGGTACTATTTTGGTCAGAGTGGTTTACCTGGTGCTGCTGGGGCTCCTGCTGGCCTCTGCTTCAGCTACCTAAGGGAGCAGAAGTGGTTTCTCAAGGTCGGGACCCTGGGTATCTCTTGCTGGGGGCAGAGGACTGCGGTTTCTCCTTCCTGTGATCTCTAGCTGCTCCAGTCTCTGGGTGGTAGCAAGAGAGCCACCAGCACACGTCTAAAAGGCTTCCTGGACCAGGAGACTTGTTGGGACTGCGTGTCCTTCTGTTCTGCCTTCTTGCCCTGGCGCCTCTGGGTTGGGTAGGACAGCCTCAGGCTCATAGGCACAAAGACATTTCCCACACTGGACCACATTTCCTTTAAAATGGCCAATAACCAGGACATTTGAGAAATTTGTTTGAAATCATATCAAAGTTTATAGCAGAGTAAGGATTAAAACTTACGTCTCCAGTAATAAGCCTACGGCTCCAATTATTACACAGATAGTACCTGAAGCGAGGCATAACTAATTGACAAAAGATTAATTCACTGTTTTCCTAACTTACCTGGAATGGACATCATACATTTTAAATAGTTTATTGACAAATACTGGTATCAGAGTTGGCCACCTGACTTGCTTAATATTCTAATACATAGAAAAACTGATAAACACATAAAGATTTTGCAAATGTTTCAGCCAAATAAAACAGAGATGCAACTTAACCACCAAGAACACCATTTAAACCCTGTGTTACTCTGAGCAATAAATTAACAGATGCCTCAAAATTTCAGTTTCTTCTTCTGTAAAATGACCTAATAGCCATACTTAGAAAGATAACTCATGTATTTGCCTGACATAGTAGATGCTCAAAAAAAGGTAGTTACTGTTTGCTGTAACAAAACAACATCCACCCCATAAAGTAAAAATCTAAAACTTGTTAATACGTACAGCCTGATTAATTTTATGTTAGCCTTGGCTTTGGCTGGCCCTCCTTTATTTGATATCCTTTCGTCACATGAATTTGAGGTACCTTCTTTAAGCTGTGTCGCATCCAACAGAAATTACACACTAGGCCAATCTCCACCAAAACCCGCTCTTACATCAAATAAGCTACAGTGAACACCACACCCAGCCTTAAGAGGGAAAGTAAGTTTTATTCCACCTTTGTGATTGGGAGAGAGAACTGCAGGCTTAGGATTTACATGCACATGGGAATAGGAAGTATTTTTAAAAATTATTTTCGTGCCAATGGATTTAAATATATATAAACATAGAACTATTTACAATGCTGACAAAACTATAACATTGATTTACAAATTAAGCAAAATCTCCAAAACCGAAAACATTAAAACCAATAAGCTTAACTGAATGAGACAAGTGTGTTGTTCACTGAACTTTTTGCTTACGGAATGGTCAACTAGAGAACACAGCTCTTTAAGAGTTGAGCATGCCTTTTATAAGAAGGCAAAGGATGAGCCCTGGCTGGTGTGGCTCACTGGATTGAGTGCCAGCCTGTGAAGCAAAAGGTCATGGGTTTGAGTTCCAGTTAGGGCACATGCCTGGGTTGCAGGCCAGGTCCCCAGTAGGGGGTGCACAAGAGGCAATCACACATTGATGTTTCTCTCCTTCTCTTTCTCCTTGCCTTCCCCTCTCTCTAAAAATAAATAAATAAAATTTAAAAAATAAAGAAGGCAGAGGATGAGATATGAAAGCTGTTCCTTTCTTTCTCATTTCATCCCCAAATAACCCCTTGGCCAGGACAGCACAGAGTCCTAGCAGGGGCAGAACTCAATGAAGTGGCATCTGCTTACTCCCAATGAATCTGAACAGAAGATTTAAAACCAAGTATCAAGTGCATAGCCAGTGTCATCATTTGGTAAAAGCAGCCTTTCACAGGTGGGGTTGGGGTAGGGACAGTTGAGAGTCTGGGTCCACAGGCTTCACCTACCTTTGCCCAGATGGCAGCTGATACGCCAAGAACAGGACTGATCGCCAAAATCACAAGGGTTAGCTTCCAACCACGTGTAAATCCTACTATAAAGCCAGTAAAAAATGTTGCCACTGACTGAAAGAACATTCCAATTTTGTCACCAATTCCTTCACTAATTTTGGAGACATCACTAAAAGAACAGAGAGTATTAGAGATAAACATCAGAACTATGAACACACAGCTTTTCTCCTCAATCCAGTTGGTTTTTTGTTTGTTCGTTTGTCTGCATGTGGGGTAAATTAGTTTACATCTAAGATCTTGCTCAGATATACTTCCAGAAAGTCTCACACTTTGCTCTATTGCACACCCTCAGAGGAATTTTTTTTTTTTGGTCATTCAGTGCTACTCATGCAGGTCCCCTCATGTTCTGCCTCATGTACTAGGAACAAAAAGATGTATAAGACATATTGCTGCGCAGAAGGAACTTAGTCTCCTAATTACTTCCAAGTGATGTATTAAGATCTAACAGATCTCATACCATTTCTTCATCTTAATAAGAACAAGAACCACCCTGGCCAGGTTTGATCCCCAGTCAGGGTCAGGGCACGTATGGGAGGCAACCAATCAATGTCTCTCTCTCTCTCTCTCTCTCTGTTTCTCTTTCCCTACCTCTCTCTCCCTCTCTTCCCCCACTTCCTTTCCTCCCATTCTAAAATCAATTTTTTAAAAAAGGCACGTCCTTGAGCAAGAATTAAAAAAAAAAAAAAGAACCACATATGAGTTCAACATAAAACTAGGTACTTACTCTATGAGCCGAGTGTTAAGCTCCCCAACATCATGCACGTCAAACCAGCCTATCTCCTGTTTCATTATAGCATGAAAAAATTGTTTTCTGATTTTATATATTTGTTTCCCAGCAGCCATGCACCAGAATGAAACCTGAATGTAAGCAGCAATGAGCACTCCAGCACCGATTGCAGAGTAATAATAGGCATACCTGAAAAACAACAAAAATACTGTATATATTCTGTTTCTCAGCTAATGCATCTTTCCCAAACAGACTACTCACTTTCACTTTTTCGGCTACCTGGCTGTCTTGCCATCCTTAACAGAAAATAAGGGGCAGTCACAAGCAGAATTGATAGTACTCATCCAACTGTGTCTGTGCCGGTGTAGTGTGGGGTGGTTAACAGTGTGCTTTCTGCTTTGGCCCAATGACCTGTTGTGTATTCACAGGGAAGCTGCTTAACTTTTCCAAGCCTCAGTTTTCTAATTGGTAAAATGGAGATAGAATAGCAATGCAGTAATGCACATAATACACTTGGGCCAGTGCCCGGCACCTAGTAAGCACTCAGAGAATGCCAGCTGTTCTGAAAGACATGAGTGGCACCTTGGAGCACCACAGCATCAGGTAAGCTCCACCGCTGTTGTCCTATCTGCTTGATGAGCTCTATGAGGTATTTTCTGCACATTGGCAAATGGAAAGAAATGACAGAATTTGCCAGAAAGTGGAACCAAGAGACGGAAATGGTTCCCTGGCCTTTTTGCTATTAATCTAACAGAACTGGGATGATAAGAGACACCTGAAAATAAAAAGTATTTTATATTATCTGCCCAACTGGACATCATGAGTTATCCTAAAATGCTTAATGAATCAAAGGGCAGTCATGCCAGCTTAAATTCTAACAATAAAAACCTGAGCATCTTCTAAAATCAGACCCTTGATCACCTAGAAATGTTGAATTTATGTTTCCTTGCTCTGAGTTTTCCTGTTTAAGAACGCAAGTAAACCCTCTTGGGTTTTACTAAGCAATTAATTTTTAAGTTAAAGACAAACATCCTAAAATGAAATATAATGTATCAATAGTCCCATTTTATTCATTATTTGCCTTCTTCAAATAGAAATGTTTGTATAAACCATACAAAAGCTTTAAAAAACAGTTATGTAATAATCAGATAGTCTCTGATCTTGCTGCTCCCAACTTAGTGTTCAACTCAGCAGGGATCCTGGTGAAGATACTGGCCCAGAGCTATGCCTTGTAATTTACAATGTTTATCAAGGATGATGTGATTCAGTATTAAACTGTAGTTAATAGTTAACTCAATATTTAATTATTATCCAAGTGTTAATAATCTAGCAAGACATAGCTACAAAGAAATCCTATTCAACAAGTAGAACTCATGCTTTGAGAATCAGCTGATGTATTTTTAACCATCAGTTTACGTTTACTCAAACAAAATATATTTATGTTTAAGCATTTATAAGATGATTAGAGGATAATTTTATCTCCCCCGATATTTAAAAAAAAGTCTTTTCATATGAATATTGGAAGCACTTGCTTCTCATCTTTCAGAAAACGACCAAGAGCCTCCATTCTCTTCAAATCTACCAGATCACTTATAGGAAAATGTGGAATCATTATCTTCTGATTCACCAACTCATACCTTTGGGCATCTTTTATAGACTGTTCTTGGGTACAAAGTTCAAAATATGTAAGTCATTAACGAAAGTTTCCCTGAGGTGAGTTAAGTAAGGTTAGAGCGACTAATATTTATTCTGGGATGTTTTGTTTCATTGTTTAAAATGACATGCTGTGTTAAAAAAAAATCCTGTTGATTGATCTCATTATCATATCATCACTGAAGACATCCAGGAAGCAAATTAATAACAACAAAGTCATTGAAAATAATGTGATTCTTAATTAGTTCCACATTTTAAAAAGCCGCTTTGAAACCTAATTTCCCTGTATATGATATTCTATATTTACCAACACATACATAAATCAAATCCAGGCTTAACCCTAACTTAAGTACATCTTATGTAGCAAATTATTTTCTTAAAAAACTTCTGCATTATATTCTCCTAGAAAACTAATGATGGCATTGTCCCCCTCCAAATTTTAAATCTTTATTATATGCGAAATTTTAAACATTGCCACAATCAATCTAGAGACAGAAAAGCTTGACAACAGTTAGGAAAATGTCAAATTACTTGGTCATGTCCTCCTCCAGCTGGATGAAGGGATCTGTGTGGTTGAGTATACCTAGGTCGCCAAAAACAAAAACAAAACAGACATGTACATTACGTCTCTGCTCTCCATTAAAAATAAGCATATAAAAATGAATCAAATTTGTGTCATTTCACAATTTACACAAAAAGAGCTCATACTGCTTCCATTTTAATTGTGTGTAAACATTGCAGCATCCATTCATCTCCTTCCCTGCAGCCACAAGCAACTGCCCCCACACACTGACTTCAGTGACGCTGATTTGCCAGCAGAAACCCACACTTCCTGAGAAGCAGGATGCTCGGTATCCTTGAATTAAAATACTTCATGAAGTATCACTCAAAGATAACAGACAAAAGTCTTTTCTACGGTCTCTGTCCTGACAAGTAAATATTAGTGCAGACCCGACACTAAAGCACAGTATTTAAAATCTAACCCTGCATTTCTCCAGTTTTTATTTTTATTTAAAACATACAATACAAAGAATAATGTCATCAGCACTAATGTAACATTAGCCAACATTAACACTGTTAGACGAGGCACATTGAGACTTTACAGCCCCTCTTCCACCAACACACACAATAATCACTGCTCGATACTGTGGTGTGCATCTGATTCGTTTTTTCTTTTCTGTACACATGTGTACAAATACACAGATACACATACACAGATACATACACATGCTTATTTTTAAAAATAAAATTACAGCCCATATTCAGGGGCCAATTTTCCATGTCAGTATGTGTCTTTTGATATGTGTATCTCTATTTCTTCAAAATTACATCTATTTCGGTTGTTTCCAATATTTTACTGTTACAAGCAATGCTGTATTAAACACACTTATATACATATATATGAATATATGATAAATATTATCATAATCAAGATCGAATGATCACTGGGGAGGCACACTTTTAATCTTGTAATCATTTAAACTGTTACGGTAGACTGTAACGTGAGAGGGCCTGGTTCCGATGAGTCTGATTTTGACGGGTGTGGGAAAGGGGAGAAAAACTGCCGGCAAAGGGAACAGAGCAAAAGTCTGCGGCGAGCCTGAAGCACGAGTAAGCCAGTTCAGCTGGGGTATGGGCTGTGCTGTGAGGATGAAAAGAGGTGGATGTGTAGCTGGAAAGACAATTCAGGCCTCACGGGTGTGACGTGTAAAAACGAGTAGTCAGTTAGTGGGTTGAGTCTGGGATGACTTAGCTGCCAGCAAAGTATAAGATTAACTAAAACAGGGAGAGACTGAGACTTGAGCTACTGCAATTAACAGGAATTGCAGTGAATCTGTATATTTCTTTAGGTATTAAGGACATTTAAACAATATTATAGGGAATAACAAGGAAACAAGTTACATCCTTCCATTTATTTGCATTTTCTTCAATTTCTTTCTTCAATGTCTTATAATTTTCAGAATACAGGTCTTTGACCCCTTTGTAAACTCGACCCTTTTAGACTACAATAAAATATTTTCCACATACTGAGAAGAAATGCAGTAGAGAACTGATGACTGATCAGGGGACGAGAGCTTTCTTCCCCTAAGCCTTAATTCATTCTGCTCTCTCTACCCAGAGCGCCTTCATGATTTTTCTTCTGGAAAATACTCCTCCTTTCATGAGTAGGTTCAAATATGAACACCCTCAGATGGCTTACCTCTAGCAGAGGGACTAACCTTATCATAGAATTCCATCATAATCGACACATGATTCAATTTACAAGTCAGTGCTAGAAGGGAAGTGTGATGGTTTGTATCTGGCTCCTCCTCCCACTCCCATTGTGTGAGCTCCTAGAGAACTGACTGTCTTGGTTTCTTGGTACCCTCGGTGCACAGCCTGCTCTCCCTACTGCAACCCAGCCTGTCCCAAAGATTTACAGGCGCTTTCACAGAGCCACCATACGTCAAAATATTCCAACCACTCTCCTATTTTGCATGTAAGTGTCTCACAACTTTTAAGACTAAAAAAAGATACAGTAGACCACTACCTTACTACCTTCTAAGGAAGGTCTTTTCTAAACCCAAGCAAGACTTCCAAGAAACCTACAACCGACCAGTGCCCACCACTATGACTAAAGACTCCATACCATTATGGATCACTTTACATTCCATTTTTATCTGTCCCAAATACTTCATTGTGTCTAGTCGTTTTAACTACTGAACACTTAAGAACAGTACAAATAGAATGTGACATGGATACATTTGTGATTTCCTAATCAGTAGCATGAGACTTATTACAAAGGTGGGTTTCAAACCATCTTCCACAGAGATTTAGTACTAGGAACTGTTCTGAACAGTGGGAGTATGACCTAATTTTTTTTCCTCATCTCATTGGATTTCTGCGTAAGAAGGAAATCCTTTTGAGTTTCAGGCCCCAAACCTCATATGAAATGGTACCATTGCCGAAATACTTAAAATACTTTTTCCCAGGAAATTCTTTTTTATTTCCCCGTTATGCCTTTCTGCCCATTTGAGAAGCTGTAATAAACATGCAAACAATAAATTAACAAGATGATAGTAAAAAGATAAGGGTAATAACTCCTCGTAAGTAAATCAAGCAGCACACTACAGCAACTTTGGGGTAGGCTGGGAACAAAAAGTCATTCTGAAGGAGAAAGGACTGATCCGAGAGGCAGGCAGGTTCTGTGTGGCCCCAAGGCAGGAAGGAGAAGGGAGTGTGGGCAGGCTGTACTGAGTAGGTGTTAAACAATGAGATTGACAGGAAGGTGGGCGGGTGGGGGGTGGGGGCAGATCCTGTGGGCCACATAGGCCAAAGGAAGGAATCTGTATTGATTCTGTACTATGAAATGTGACCTATATTTTTAATTAATTAATTAATTTTTTTTTAGAGAGAGGGGAAGGGAGGGAGACAGAGAGGGACAGAAACAGCAATGTATGGTTGCCTCTCACATGGCCCTCACGGGGACCTGGCCCGCAACCCAGGCATGTGCCTTGACTGGGAATCGAACCGGGACCACTTGGTTCCCAGCCCGCGCTCAATCCACTGAGCTACACCAGCCAGGGCTGTGACCTATATTTTTTAATGCTCAGTGGGACGGTACGTGGAGAATTGCATATGGGTGGGTAAGAGCAAAGCACTGAGTCAGGAAACTAGAGTGGTGGAGGCAAGCAGTGAGGCGGGCCCTAGGCGCAGGCTGTGGCCGGGTACACCATACAGTGTAGCAGGTGCGGGTGGTGGGCTAGTGAGGAGTGACCTTGACACTGCCAGGGGCAGGAGAGCACACAATCAGTGACGACCCTGGCTCTGGGCGTCCCCTATCCCTTTCAGCCCAGGGAGACTCCCTTTCCGCTACTTTATTTGGTGAGCCTCCGTGACTAATTTATTTTTAGCTGAAAAAGCAACCAAAAAACAAAACCTGACTATATGACAATAATTCTAGAAAAATCAGTTATATTTTAAGTTTTTACTCAAATTTAAAAAACAAACTGCCACACTAAACAATATACTTGGAAGTATGAGTATATTGCTATTATTTGGTACTCAATTTTCCAGAAATCTCTAACAATTTTTTTAATGAAATGGTCAGCAGCAGAGGAAAGCCTTGAACAAGTGAAAACAAAACAGATCCAACATGGACATTTTTAGAAAGTACGTACTTAGAATTGAAGTATTACTAGCATTCTAGTTTAGAGCCTACTCATAATGCTGGCCTTGAGGACACAGATGGCAATGTTTTCTTTGTTTACAACACCAAAGTCTTAATATACACATTCAAAAGCTGCACTTGATCTATGCACTCATAGTTTAAGCAGCAAAATATAGATGCTATTTGTGAGAACTGGCATTTTACAAATAGTTTTCTTGTTCCTCATAGGAGTTTCAGAGCAGTGAAGGAAGAAATTATAATGATAAATATAAAAATAAATTACTTTTACTTTATCCCTTTTCATCTGAATTATTAGCTCCTATTAAAATTTGGGTGTCTCATTTTCTCCCTTCCTCAGCCCACAATCTGGTAGGAGACCGAAGAGAAACAACCATAATACAGTTGTGGAGAAAGAGAAAGGCCATCGAGGTGGATGTACCATAGACTGAATCACTAGAGTCAAAAAATCATTGAGAATTTATATAAAGAGGATCTCTGGCTGCTGACCACTATGAGACTTGGAAAATTTCCCCCATAACCTTTAATTTCTGGATTAGCATGTTATCCTCAGTGTACCCTTTCTGGGATCCCTCCGTTTCCTTCAGCATGTAGACTTGGGGGCCAGTCTATATCGATTCAAATAAAGACTAATTGCTAACTCTATGATTTAACTCGGGCAAGTTAAATTTACTCAACCCTCTGGGCTCAATTTCCTCGTCCTTCGCTTTACATAGAGAATGTTGCCATCCTCACGTGCACGAAAGGAATGAAGGCGTTAATACATGTAAAGCACTATGAGCAGTACTCAGCCCGCGTTTAATGCTCAGTAAATGTTAGCTCTAACTATTGTTAACAACTGAGCTCTTCCCCAAGGCTTAGGGCTCCCCAATTCTTTCTACTTTTCTGCATAGCTTATCCCAGGAGACTTAATATCCCTTCAAAGCAAATTTTGCCAAGTCTCTAGCCCTATATTTTATACCCAGATTGAGTCTCATTTCTTTAATTGTCTGAATGTCATTTACACTTGCATCCAACCCGTCACCTTCAACACAAAATGCCCGAAATCACAATCGCCTTTATCTTGGCTCACTTCCAAGATATTGTGACAGTCTCGTAAGGAAGATGAGAATCTTACAGATGTTCAGCAATGGTCAATCTCTGTTCACACAAACTCATCCCTAGGCCCAAGTCATCAGGGATTTTAAGGTAAAGGCAAACGCTGGCAACAAGGTGGAGAGAGCCGGGAGTCGGGCATCATGAAATCAGGTCCAGGACAAAAAAGAGTAAGACAAAGGCTAGTGTCTGACAACCAGGATGAGGCAGCAGACGGGAACGCTAAGGAGGGGTCTAGTGCACACAGGCAAGGACCTGCTCTCATGAAAGTTCAGAACGGTCTAGTGAAAGCCCATGGTTAGTTTAAAACTCTCAGGCTTTCAAGAGCGTTGTAAATGTAAATCTCCTTAAAGAAGGAATACTTCTTGTCCAACAAAAAGGCTCTGGTACCTAAACTACCCTCATGGAAAAGTTATGAGGTTTCACCTGGGGAAGGTCAAGAAGAAAGAAGGTCTGAGAGCGCCTGGAGCCTCAGCAGTTCAGTAGGCTGGTTCTCCCTCCAGAAGCATCAGAGAATTCATTTGCCCTCATCTCTAGGACCAGCATCGAACCTTAGGACCAGTATCTCCCTTTTGGTGAATGGCATAAAAGAAAGGTGCCAATTCAAAGGTGGCACAACTCTTTGGGCAGGCTCCTTTAAATATCATGAAGGGACATAATAAATGCATAAGGATTTTACACAGCTCAAACATACAATAAAATTTTCTGGCTTAACTGCATTCACAGAATTGAAGTAGTCCTGCCTTAGGGTAAACAATGTGCTCTTCAGGATCACGAAGAAGGGGTTCTTAGGATGCACTGACAGGTATGAAAGGTATAGATACCCCAAACTGTTATGAATACTTATGTGCTTGTTTCTGGGGAAAGGATTCATGGTATCCATCATAGACAAAGGCTGAAAGGCCACTGTAAAAGCTACATGGTATCACTATATTCACAAGTTTATTTTCAAAAAGGCATTTTAAATATTTTTACTACTTGAGTACAGTCCAGGTTTTAAGTCTTTGGGTAGCTTAGTTTAAATCAATGCATCCTTGACCAAAGTTGATGTGGAAGCTCAGGGCTATGAACCAGCACCTCCTCAATCAGGTGTGAGGAGTGTACAGGTTGATACCCAAAGTATTCTAACAGACCATTTGCTTTCCCATTCTCCTGGAGGACTGCTTTAGATCTCCCTTCTTTATCAGCCAAATGTCTTCCTTCCTACTGGACTCAGCAAAGTGAATTAATCAAAAGACGATGCTCACAAACTCTCACCTTCTCTTCTACCCACTTTTGGGCACTGGCACTCAAACACTCTGTCCTCCTACCTGTTACTGTAGATGAACCACCTGTGTTCCTGCCTAAAGCGAGTATTTCTTCTTGAGCATTAGATCCCATCCTCTCTCATGGATAACACTGAAGCAAGCAAATCTCTTCCCGCTCTCTCAAAACATTATCTTCTCCTCTGTTAGGGTCCCTTTCATTAGCGTACAAACGAGCTATTATTTCTCCCATCCTAAAGACATATGTGTGCACAAGCACACACAGCCCTTCTCTTGGCCCCATTTCTCCATGTAGCATCTGCTTCCAAAGAGCCCAACCTGTGACATGTCCAAAATTAAATTTGATATTAGCTGCCCACCTACTTACTCTCCCCTCCCCCCTTCTTCATCTTACTTGATGGTTAACTGCACCCAATTTATCAGGCTATAAACTTCAGAAACATCCTGGACTCCTGTCTCTTACACCCATATCCAATATGTCAGAGAGTTTCACTGGTTCCTAATTATCATTCAAGGTCCAGAGTAGGTTCCTATGCCTCTTCCTGAAATGCCCTGGGATACTTCTGACTTCACAGAGCTCTCCCTTTTTCTACAGATCTCTGCCAGCAGTTCCACTGTGCATTCTAATGCTCATCAATATTATCGTATCAAACTCATTACAAATGTGAACTATACCTCAGACCCCTCCACACACTAAACACACTAGTGCATATTTAGCAATATCACTCTAAGTGATCAATTTTTCTTCAAGCTTTCAATAAAATCGGTACCACCAGCAATACTTACTTTGATTGGTTATGTTTATAAAAGTCATGTTTTTGAACTTTTCTGCATTTGCGAAGCTATCCGTCATGTCTCCAAAGATCAGCATTGTGAGGGGGAGCCCAGCTCCATGGATGATGGCAGCTACAGTTCCCAGCAGCATATACAACCTATCAAGCCAATTTGAATAGCGAAACTAAAAAAGAGAGAGAGAAAAAAATGTGGAGAATAGGGACAATTAGCACAGTCTCATGGATGGTTTGCACTGCCTTCCATATATACCCCACATCCAAACATTTTTCAGACTACTACTGCTACCACGCCGGACCAAGCCAAACCACTGCAGTAACCTAATTAGAAATGGGTGCTTGACTCTTCTACTGAGTTCTGACCTTTTTGTTCATACTGAATTCAGCATGTCTTCTTTTCTTATGCATGAAGTTTGATGAGAAGGATGGAACATTCCCCTGAGAAACTGTGAAAGTCTTTAATGGTACAGAAATAGAAATATAGTATTTGTTGTTCTGATTTCCAAGAACAGAAGCCACTTTTCATCTCAAGATGTTTTAGTCAAGAAAAGTCTTGATTGCCAGAGGTCTCTCTGAGGACCCCATTGAGCAAACACACTGTGTTGCTCTATAAAATTGGCTCAGGTCACAGATCTGCTGCATAATAGCATTAGCATAAATGTGAAATGATATTAATGTACTTAGGCCTCAATAGTAAGAAGGAGGAAAATAATGAATTAAGATGCATGCTTGTTGCCCTGGCTGGGTGGCTCAGTTGGTTGGAGCATTATCCCCATAAACCAAGAGATTGTGGGTTTGATTCCTAGTCAGGGCACATGCCTAGGTGTGGGTTCGATCCCTGGTCAGGGGCCACATGGGAGGCAACATTGATGTTTCTCACGTCAATGTTTCTTTGTTCCTTCCTTCCTTCCTTCTCTCCTTCCTTCCTTCCTTCCTCCTTCCATCCCTCCCTCCCTGTCTGTCTCCCTCCCTCCCTCCACTTTCCTCTCTCTCTAAAATCAAGAAACATATGCTCAGGTGAGGATTTAAAAAAATGAAACAAAGAAAAAAATGCATGCTTAATCAAAAAACAGATTTCTTGAGAATACAGAATTTGGTCATAACGACTGACAAGTGTAGACCCGCACAATCTGTTTAATTGTAGGCCAGTCACAAGGAGAAAATACCTCTCCAGATCTAAAAAGAGACAAACACAGAGCACAATAAGGACAACTGGCTTGGGGATCTTTGAAAGGCCCACTTGGGGAACAATGGCTACTTCGCCCATACAATTTAAGGAACTAGGTAAGGACCGAAAGAAAAACCAAATGAAAGAAAACAAAAACAGAAACAGGATGAAGCCAGCTCCAGCTGAGGTGTTTATGGTGGGTGGTTGTGTGGATTGAAGACGCAGATACAGTCAGCAGGTCTGCAGGGAGGAAACTGGGTAAAAAGTCAGAGGTCTGGGCAGGTCACATAAACCAAAAGAAAGATCAAGATGAAAGTCACAGCAGAAGAAAGCAAAATTTTAGAACTAACATATACACCACAAAGAGACAGAAACCAATCAAGTTAGCTAACAAGGAACTTACAGAAGCAAGGAGTGGGAGTAAGTGTTGACAGTGGAGAAATAAACAGCAGAATATTTTTTGAGGGTCCATTAAGCAGAAAAGAAAAAGTGAAGCTAAGTTATAAAATCAGTGAAAATTGGAGTCTAGTGTAAGAATATCTAATATATACTTAGGTATTCATATTTAAAATTTTTCTTGCTCTTAAAATGTAATCAAGTAAGGTTAAGTTTGGGTTAATGACATATACTCTACATAATTTAAAAACACTGTCCACTCTACAAATTAAAACCTTTATGAGAGATTGTTTTGGGCATTTTTTTCATATTTCATTGAAACCCGGCTACATTTTACCATTATTTTGTCTTAACTAAGCATTCATCTACCTCTAACACACACACACACACACACACACACACACACACACAGAGGAAGGAAGAGATGGACAGAGACCATTTATCTTTCCTCAAATACTTCATTAAAGTGGATAAAATATCAAATTCCTCAATAGAAGAAGAGAAAAGACAGCTGTCATGCAAGGATTTCTCTCATCAACATCTCCAAAAGACATTTTAACTCCAAAACTAATCATTGACCGTAATAAAAACAAGCAGGCAAGATAAATGCCTACTGAATGATGGATAAAAGCAAGAGATAAAGAGAAAACATAGAACTCTTGCCTTCAGTGTTTAAACAGAAGGAGGAAGGTAAAGAAAAAAGTAAACACAATATATGTTTCACATGATTTGACAGCATAGTGTACAGAATAGAGAAGATACAAAATTGAGCAAATGGTCATTCCATCCTTTGTGGAAAAGTGGCTTCCTCCCAGCTTTGAAAGCTCAGCAAGTGTTTAGAAGCAAGAAGGAAGGCATTCCAGCCGGAAAGAACAGCAAGCAGAGCAGGACCAACTACGATCTGCTTAGAGAGCACTGTGGTCTCCCAAGCTTGAGGTGTGAGGGTAGAAGCAGCAAGAAAAAGCTGCCCAAGAAGCACCCTTCACTGAATTAGGGCAAATGAGAAGAGGGAGGATGTCAGGGAAAAGAGGGCAGAGAAATCTCATTTAGTCCTGCTTGATTGCCCATCCTGGGAGTTTTGCCCAGCAAGTATGAGAGAGAGAATTCAGAGACTGGGATGTAGTTTTGTGACACTACTAAGTGTATGTAACAGAAGTCATGGGAGTAGATAAAATCATACAGGAACAGATAAAGAGTGAGCAGGATTAAGAACAATTTGTAGCCCTGGCCAGTGTGGCTCAGTTGGTTGGATGCACCAGGAGGTTGGGGGTTCAATTCTCAGTCAGGGGACATGCCTACGTTGCAGACTCCATCCCTGGGAGGAACACATATGGAAAGCAGCCAACTGATGTGTCTCAATGTCTCTCTCTCACATCTATCTATCTATCTATCTATCTACCTATCTATCTATCATCTATCTATCTATCTATCTCTCCCTTCCTCTCATATACACACACATTCATATATAAAGGATAATTTGCAGATGAGAGAGAGAATGTTGAAAGTACTTTGATGATCTTGGGGGAAGAGGACAAAGAGAGAGGATGGTTACTAAAGGGACTTGCAATGTCCAGGGCTATTTAATTGTTACTATATTTATAGGTAAGTCATCCAAAGAGATGATTGGTGAAAATACAGGAAGGAAACTGAGATGAAGCAATGTTCTAGAGAATAAAGGAAACAATTGTTTCAAGAACCCGAGACAAGGGATCATCAGTGAATTCTAAAATAAAACTATTACATGAAACCAGATATCCCATTGTTGAAAACCACCCTGCCAGGTTTCAGAAGCTATAACCTTCCCCATGGCTAAGGCTAAGTAAAAAGACCTTGGGACCATAAGCCACTAAGGAGACAAAGCTTATCCTCCTGGCAGGGGCGCAGCCTGTGCCCCCTTTACTTCACACTGCTTGGCCCCAGGGAGTTGACTGGTTAGCCAATGACGGGTAAGATTCCTCAAAGGAGGGACGACCTAAGACAGGCATGGTCATGAAGGGGCCCTCAGGGAAGGACTTAGGGGACCATAGAAAAAGGGGTAATGGACCCCTACCCCTTGGCTTTGACATAGCCTGAGTCTTCATTCTGTCTGCGAGAAGTCTGCTAATCTCTTGGCTGCCTGAATCCCCCACCTGACTTAAGCCTAAAACAATGCCGGATGCGGGTGCAGCCCTGTGCTGGAATGGGTGGTTTCCAGGGGCAGTCAGGCCAAAGAAAGAATGCATAAAATCCTGTGAAACCTGCTTTGTTAAGAATGTCCTCAATTTAAATTATAAGGTCCAAGCATAAAATGAGTTTGTTTTTCAAAGTTTTATGGTCCTTTGATGTCATTCTGTCTATCTGACCCATCTGACCCTGACTCAGAGTAAGCCCTCAAAGTTCTTTGGATGTTATCTATTGTTTGATCATTACTGCCTGACAATGATTGATGAGCTTTACCTATATTCCTATGCAAATTAAACCCAATAAAAGCCCACTGAGGATCAGGCTCAAGGCCCTTCTCCTCTGAGAGACTGGTCACCTCTCCTCCCCAAGCAGATCATGTCTTGGTAGAATTATTCTCATCTGTGGCAGCCCGGAGGAGCTCTGCTGAACGAAGCTCCCCCATATCCCATGATGCCTCCAATTCCCTCACAATTGTGAGGTAGAGGTACTTCTACAATGGAGGGATCCAATCTGGCATTATCTAAACTATGTGATCAAGCTTAACACCATAAAAAAGCAGAATTCCCTGACATTTGATGTTTTTAGATGTGATGTGACATGAAGTAAATAGCACCCCAATGCAATTTTCTTAACCAAAATATTTCCCATGAATGTCTTACAATCTTTAGAACTGTCAGGATACAAGAAATGCAAGGCATGGAAGAACAAGTTCAATGACGCCATAAGGAAGCAATGAAAACAGTCCAGAAGGTGAGACAGTCTGTACAGGACAACTGGTACAGTCTTTTCAACATGTTGATGACATTTAAAAAGAAGAGAAAACTGTCTACCCTCAGGAGACATAATATCCAAATGTCATCATCGCTGACTGGATCCTGCTTTGAACAAATCAATATTAAGACTTTTTGGATGATATAACTGGAAAAATTTGCCTATGAACTGAGCATGATATAACTTTAAGAGTTACATTTATTTTGTTAAATATGATCACTGTATTATGTTTTACAAGAAAAGGTTTTATAGGAAATTTTTAAGAGGTATAAACTGAGGTAGTTACATATGAAAATCACGAAATCTAAAAATTTAGGTGAAACATGTAGCAAAATATTAACAATTATTAGGTGTAGACAATGAATATATAAGAGTGAATTTTGCTATTCTACCTTTGTATACTTTGGGAAATTTTCATAATAAGACTTGGTGAAGGAAGGAACGTTCTCAAACAGGCAAAGGTATATATCTCTTCATCTCAAGCTAGAAGGGAACAACTTAGGAATGAACGCAGATGCAAACAAGTTTCCAAGAATTTTAAAAATTCTTTTAGCAAATTCTTGGACAAAGTTAAGAGAGTTCAGAATGTCCTATCTATTTGTGGCTTGACGCAAGATTGGTTTCTGGAGCGTCAGTTGGTTGGAGGATCCCTGGCCAGTGGCTCGGCTGGAATTCTGCTGGTACACTAAAAGGCTGCGGGTTTGATCCCTGGTCGGGGCACATATGGGAAGCAACCAACTGATGTTTCTCTCTCACGTCAACATCTCCCCTCCGCCTCCTTGCTCTCTTTCTAAAATCAATGAACATATCCTCAGATGAGGGTTTAAAAAAAGTAGAGAGAAGATCTGAGGAAGGCGGTAGCACGATGCTAAGTAGGACAAAAGCCTCAGCGGAATGTCCTGCCTCTGTCACTTGCAAGGGAGGAGACTTTGGAGGGAAAAAAATCTCTTAATAACCTTCAGCCTCAGTATCTACATGTAAAAAACAAGGACAACATTCATACATACAGTAAGCCTCACTGAGTTGTTATAAGGATAAAAATAAGATTTAATAAAAGAAGCATTAATTAAGCATTTAATATAATAACATACAACATATATTAGCAAGTATTGTTACTGGTTTTGGAAATATAAAAATTAATAAGACTTTCCAAGAGCTTACAATGAAGGAGCAGCTTGACCAAAAAAAGTGTAACGTATCAGGAGAAATGTAAGATGGAGGTATAAATTAATTATAACTGCAGTCCTTTAAGTACAAGGAAATGGAAAATATATAGTTGGATGCTGACTGGGAAGAGAGAGGGGGTGAACCACACGTAAGAAGGGTCAATCAACACTGAAAGACAGGGTTGGGCTTCCCAGGGAGAAACACAGAAAGTGCTGGCAGGAGAGTGGTTTAGATAATATTAGATAAAGCAGCCTAGATGGCAAATATTACCTTACCATGGTGTCTGCTTGCAGAGGGTAAATCCATTCATTCATTCACTCATTCATTTAACAGCCAAAAGATATTTATTAAGTACCTACTAAGGATCATGTTTGGTTGTAGGAACTGGCAACAACAGTGAATAAGACAAAATACCTCACCTCATAAACCTTGCATTCTGGTACAAATAGTAAAATATCCAAGTACCTACTAAAGTTCCAGGCCCTGTTCTAGGCACTTGGTGTGTATCAATGAACAAAACATACAAAACCTCTGCCATCATGGAGCCTGGACCACAGTGACAGGCAGTGTCAGCTGGCTTAGACTGGCTCATCAGTGCCATCTCTCTGAGAAGGCAATATCTGAGCTGAGACTACAGTGACAGGAAGGCTATGGGATGAATATAAGTTTGGTGTGTCTCAAGGACCAAACAGAATTACCAGTGTGGCAAGAGCAGAGTGAAGAAGAAGAGCCTGAAGTGAAGTCAGAGATGAGACAGAGGTCAGACGGCGGGCCTTTTATAACCACGGGAGGAAGTTTGGGGTCTACTCTACACTTCCCATCTAAGTGTAAAGGAAAGGCACTAGAGAATTTTTAGGATGGAACTGAGGTGATCTGATGTGGCTACTATGGATAAAATAGTTTTTAGAAGAGCAGAAATGGAGGAGGGCTAGCAGTAAAGAAAGTGATGATGAGAACAAACAAAGCTCCAACTGGGTAGCTCAACTGGTTATAGTGTCATCCTGATATGCCAAGGTTGAGGGATCCCCGGTCAGGGCACATACAAGAATCAACCCATGAATGAATGGAACAACAAACCTCTCTCTCATTAACAAAAAAAATCGATCAATCAATCAAAGTCTTGATGAGGGGTGGTATGTAGAATAATGCCTTCCTCCTCCCAAATATGTCCACACCCTCATCCCAGGAACCCGTGAATATGCTCCCTTACACAGTAAAAGGGACTTTGCATATGTTAGGATTTTATAACCATCTGAGTCCTGAGGGTTCCTCTACTGAATCGTCAAACCTGGGTTGTTGGAAACCACCAACACACATGAGTTTTTGTCTTAGCCAGACACTGTTATTAAAATCTAGTAACATTGGCATTTTATCGTTAAACTATCTTAATGTGTCCTTGTGTTTTAGCTTTTACATACAAGTTCACAGTTTTCTATGTTAACTCTTCAGGAAAAAGACACACTAGTAGTACAGCACTTTGTCAAAAGGCTTAGAATATATTCTTTCTATGCATCCTGAGCACTGTGATTTATTTTTTTTTTTAAGATTTTATTTATTTATTTTTAGAGAGAGGGGAAGGGAGGGAGAAAGAGAGGGAGAGAAACAGCAATGTATGGTTGCCTCCCACGTGGCCCTCACTGGGGACCTGGCCTGCAACCCAGGCATGTGCCCTGACTGGGAATCGAACTGGGACCCTTTTAGTTCCCAGCCCGCGCTCAATCCACTGAGCTACACCAGCCAGGGCCTGAGCACTGTGATTTAGAACGTGAACTTCCCAGGTCTGAATCCTGGCCCCACTGTGTATTCCTGGGCAAGTTTATATGTCTGGCCTCAGTTTCTTCATCTACAAAATTAGAATAATAGTATTTATCTCAGAGGAATATTGGGTTGGCCAAAAAGTTTGTTTAGTTTTTTTTCCATAATAGCTCTAGTAGTGCTTAGCTGTCTTTAACTCTATTTGAAACAATTTTGTTAGATTGCATTGTAACAGCTGTCGTATCAGCGTGCATTTAACAAAAACTTATCAAAATTGGTGAATTTTTGTGTAGCCATTTTTAATACTGAAGATGGAAGAAAATAAGCAACATTTTCGGCATATGCTTTACTATTTCAAGAAAGGTAAAAGCACAACTGAAACACAGAAAAACATTTGTGCAGTGTATGGAGAAGGCGCTATGACTGATCAAACGTGCCAAAAGTGGTTTGCAAAGGTTTGTGTTGGAGATTTCTTGCTGGATGATGTTCCATGGTCGGGTAGACCAGTTGAGTTGATAGCGATCAAATCAAGATATTAATTGAGAACAATCAACATTCTACCATGTGAGAGATAGCCAACATACTCAAAATATCCAAATCAATAGAGTTATTGGTGAAAACAAAAAAATGTGTCTTTTATTTTATGAGAAAAACTAAACAAACTTTTTGGCCAACCCAATAGTATCTATCTCTGTAAGGAAAAAATGAGGCATATATAAGATACTTAGAACAATGCATGGCATATAGAGCTACATGTGTGTTATTACCTCACATTGTAATTTCAGGTTTTTATTCTTTTGTGGCTTGAATTGTATTGATAGTGTTACCTCAGTGTATTAGGTCTGTTAAATTTTCTAAACTATAAGATTTCCTTTAAAATTTAAGCTACAAAGCCCTGACTGGTTTCGCTCAGTGGGTTGGGCATCGTCCCACAAACCTAAAGGTTGCCCATTTGATTCCTGGTCAAGGCTCACGCCTGGGCCGCAGGCCTGGTCCCTGGCTGGGGGCATGAGAAAGGCAACAGATCGATGTTTCTCTCACACATCGATGTTTCTCTCCCTCTCTTTCTCCCTCCCTTCCCCTCTCTCTAAAAATAAATAAATAAAAATTAAGCTACAAATAATAAAAACTACAAAAGACAGAAATGTTTTGGTCTCAAAATGAATTTCATTTCAGTTCAGGCAGAGAGAGACCATCAACCAGCCATACCTATAAAGCACCTGTCTTATTCCCAAATGATTAAAGAAAACCACTGTGCCAACAGAAAATGAGATCAAGAATGATATTAAGGTTTTCAAATTCTAGATTATCAATTGCTCAGCACAAAGCATACTGCATGTACTAAGTCACAGTAATAAAACAATTCACTGTAAACTATTATATAAGGACCTGGGACTTTGACTCAAAACTGCCATTTCAGAGTCATTGAAAACAGGGAACCTTGAGTTCCGTGTGAACCACACCCCACATGGCTGGTCTCATCCGGGCAGCGGAGAGATCTGTTATCAGTGGGAGAGGTGCTTGCCATTGATCACTGGAGACATAACTAGTAAGGAAGACATCGAAATCTAACACAGGAAGGATGGCTACTGAGGTTCAGCTCACACAGCAAGTTAAAATCAGCATTTCCCTGAAAATAAGCTACAGCAAACCAATACATTTTACCCCTCCATTAACATACTCCCCAAGAAATAATTGTATGAGGTGAAATATCCCTTCTCCAGGTAAGGAGAAGTCAATTTCCTAAGTACTCTGTATAGTAAATAAATTCAAAACTCACCATTGTAAGTACACTGACAGTTGGTTTCTTTTCTTTCTTCTCATCTTTTTTACTGAAAAACACAGCAATAGAATTACAATTTTTTAAAAAAACTATATAAATTTTTAAATCACCAAACTAACATGGAGCTTATAACATGCTTACAATATATTATTCAGTAAAGAAACAGGTTACTATATACAATCCCATTTATGAAGTTTAAACATGATTATGTGTATCTTTGAAATCTATATGTGTGGTTATCACAGGGGGTTGAGATTTTTATCAAAATATTTTCTTCCTTATGCCTTTATATTTCCTAATTTTCTATGACAAACACACACATACAGAAACACTACTTTTGCGATTAGGAAAAAAATACTAAAAAAGAGAGCATCCTGTATTTACTCTAATTAGAAAATCATTCATCCTCTCCCAAACTAATGCGCTTATCATCTAAGTAATTCTAGAAGTAGATAGGATATCTACTACCCAGATTAACCTTAATCATTCCCTCTACCAGTGGAGGGTAGTGGTGATCAGATGCTGGGCATAAACCAACCTAGGAAGATGAGTAATTAAATCACTATGAGCAAATCTAATTCTCTAATGAAGTTTGGAGCCCTAAATAGACCCTTATGGCAATAAATGCAACCTAGAAACACTGCAGTCAAAGTCAAGGAAGACGGTCTGTAAACTGCAAAAACAGCTGCCTTCCAGCATAATAAAGTCAATTATTATTTTGAAACTAGATTCAAATGAATCTAACTGTAACCCGTTTTCCACTCTATGTAACTGCCACCTCCGGCATGAAGAAAAACCAACCCTTACCCTCCGCCGCATCTCTATTTTCAAATGTACAAAAGAAAGACTACTTCAGAGAAGAGCCACCTCATTTTTACACAGGTTTTCAAGTTCAAAAAGTAAATTCATCTTTGTCTTTGTTCTTTACACTAAGCAAGGTCAAAGAGTTGAAGGGACTTCTAAAGAAAAAAACCCAGAGTTTCCCCCCTATTTGGCTTTGGAGTGATGTTAGACAGACATAAACACACAAAATACACAAACATAACTCTTCAAATGTGGTCCCACCCTATTCCGAGTAAAGGCCTGGTTTCAGTAACCCTGGAACCAGAATGAGAGGAGAAAAATAGCCACACATAATCAAATTTTAGCTCCAAGCTCCTTATTTATTTTTTTCCCTTCTCTAAAACTGCTGCTACTTTGGAAACGTTATAATGTCCCTGAGTCACTGGCTAAGTAAACACTTCCCATACATGATCTCATTTAATATTTTTTAATTGTATTAAATTTACTGGGATGACATTAGTTAATAAAATTATATAGGTTTCAAGCATACAATTCTATAACACATGATCCATATATTGCATTGAGCATTCACAATCCAAAGTTATTTAATTTTAATCTCTGTAAAGCAGGCACATTTTTGTCCTTTTAGAGATAAGAAAATTGCAGGTGACAGAAGCTAACTATTGTCCAAGGTCACACAGCTTAGAACAAAGTCCAGATTTAAACTGAAAAGTCTGTCCCCTCAACACCAGGTATTTGGTGCAACCTGGGGCTTCTGAGTCACTGTGTTGCAAGGTTGTGCACTTCCACAAGGCCTCTCACCCCTGCTCGATTATTCACTTCCCCCGTCAGCTTGGAACACAGAGCTGACCACAGGGAAGTCACTCCTCAAACCTCATTTTAATTAAGAATCTTTATAAATACAGATATTCTAAGTGGTACAGTCATCCAACCATCATACCTATAAACAAAGCCACGTGCTTCCTTACAATTACACATCTGAATACATAGTTTAAAAAAAACCTAGCCCTGACCAGTGTGGCTTGGTTGGCTGGGCACCATCCTGCGAAGTGAAACGTTGCTGGTTCAATTCCCAGTCAGGGCACATGCCTAGGCTGTGGGTTCATCATGGCTAGGGTGTGTGCGAGAGGCAGCCAATGGATGTTTCTCTCTCACATCGATGTTTCCCTGCCTCTTTTTCTCCTTCCCTTTTCCTGTCTCTAAAAGTAAATACAAATCTTTAAAATAAAAAATAAATTTAAAAAACCCCCGCAAACTCATAGAAAAAGAGATCATACTTGTGGTTGCTGGGGTGGAGGGTGGGGTTAAGGAAGGCGGTCCAAAGGCACACACTTCCAGCTACAAGCTCAAGTACAAGGGGTTCAGTGGAGCGCAACACGAGGTCTCCCGTTAACAATGCTCGATGGCACGCAGGAAAGCTGTTCAGAAAGTGGATCCTAAGAGCTCTCGTCGAAAGGAAAAAAATATGTTTTGCTTTTTTTTTTATTGTATCTGTATGACATGGATGTTAACTAAAATTATTGTGGTAATCATGTCCTTAAACATGGAAGTGAAACCACTATGCTTTACACCTTCTACAGGACTGTATGTCAATTATATCTCAATAAAACTGGGCGGGGGGAGAATGTATAGGTTTATTAAGAACAGATGAATATCAATGATGATGAGCACAATGAGAAATACTTAACTAAAAAAATTTCTAGTTTGAAACAAGTCTGTAGGCCATAATGAGAACGAATACTAAAATGAAGTCATGTGCAGGCTTGAACCAATTTCTTTACCACTTCCCTCCACAAACTCTCAATATTTCTTACCCCAATATCACCTTTTGTGTCCTAATTTCTTTAAAGTACCAAGGGTTTTGTTTTTTTTTTTTTTAGGTTGAAAACAAAAGGAAATGATCTACTTTCTACTTTATGAAGTCTTTTTGTTTACAGGAAAAATTTTTATTATAAAAATTTTAAATAAGCAGAAAAATTGAAGTGGTAATAACATTCACCTAGATTTGACAACTGTTAACATTTTTACCATATTTTCTTCAGTTTTCAGCTGAAGTATACATCATCATTGTTAATATTTTGCTGAACCATTTTAAAGTTGCAAATATCATTGCTCTTCACATGCCTTCCTACCACTATCACATTTGAAAAGACCCCAAGTTTTCTATAGGTGTTTGCTTTTTTGAACTCTGATGGAATCAAGGTCCACACATTATTTTTGGTAGTTCTGTCTCTTTAGTCTCTTTTTTAAATCTAGAAGTCCTTCTGCTCCTCACCCTCACCCCGCTGACTTCTTGTAGGAACAAGAACAGATGTCTTATAGAATGTTCTACATCTTGGACATGTCTGTTTCAAACTGAATTCAGATTGAGATGTGCGATAAGTATAAATACACAGCAGATTTGAAAACTTGGTCGTCGCCTCACATCTGTAGTTCCTCTTTCCATGGTTTCAGTTACCTGTGGTCAACTGTGGTCCAAAAGTACTAAATGGAAAATTCCAGAAACAAACAATATATAAGTTTTAAATTGTGCGCCACTTTGGGTAGAGTGATGAAATTCAGCACCCACGCCCTGGAGACATGAATCGTCCCTCTGAGCAGAGTGCCCGTGCTGTACAGCTTCCTGCCTCTTAGTGACATA
The DNA here is from genome assembly GCA_004026765.1 of Micronycteris hirsuta. Taxonomy (NCBI): domain Eukaryota; kingdom Metazoa; phylum Chordata; class Mammalia; order Chiroptera; family Phyllostomidae; genus Micronycteris; species Micronycteris hirsuta. The sequence goes on along the minus strand of PVJI01010456.1, from coordinate 12,342 downwards.
GCAGCTGTCCGTCAGGTCTACTGTCAGGGGAACGCAGTGCTGGTGTTCAAGTAACCCTTACTTTATGAATGGTTCCAAAGCCACTCAGAGAGCTCTTATTACAGAATATTGTTACAACTATTCTATTTTTACTTATTATTGTTAATCTCTTACTGTGCCTAACATATATATTAAATTTTATCACGGGTATGTAAACATAGGAAAAAATATAGTGCGGTTGACCCTTAAAAAACTCAAGAGGGTTAAGGAAGCTGACTGCCTGTATATAACTTTAGTCGGCCCTCGGTACACTCAGATTCCCAATTGTCAGATGGTCCTTCAACAACAGAGGAACTGTGGGTCAACTGAAAAAAAATAAGCAGACCTGTGTTGTTCAAACCTGCACGGTTCAAGGGTGTACTGTATATGGTGTTAGGGACTATCCTTGGTTTCAGGCATCCACCAGGGGTCTTAGAATACACCCCTGCAGTTAAGAGGGCATTAGTGTATGAAAAAGAGAATGTAAAGTATCTGATTAATAATTCTGATTACAGGTAGAAATGATAATATTTTGGATATACTGGGTTCCTTAAAATATACTTTCAAAATTAATTTCACCTGTTTCCTTTTACTTCTCTTAATGTTGCTACTAGAAATTAATGCTCACCAATGTGCCTCACATTATATATCTATTGGACAATATCAGTCTAGAAGCTTGGTTGGATTCAGGCTAAATGTTTTTGCTACCACGCTTCCCATGTGGTGGCTTGTCACTAACACAGTGTATTCCACATGAGTGCTGTCAGGTCTGATCACTGGGTTCAGATACTAACTGTAAAATCTCCCCATTGGAAAAGCACAATTTTCTTTTTCCAATTAGTAAGAAGTTTGGATAATTCTTAGATACAACTTTTTCATTAACAATCCTTGCCTGAATCAACTGTAATAATGCAGGCTCAAAAATAGTAATTGGCATTTTTCTGTAAAGAATGTTCCTTTATTCTTCCTCCTTCTCACCCTTTTAGTTTTTTTCTCTCAGAAGTTTATTAAGGATTAATGGATTATATTCAGTATTTTACAATCGGGTTTGGTCATTATTCTTTTTGTTTCTCATACTGTCCTATCTGTGGTCAGTGGAAGCCCATTGAAGCCAATTCCTGTGTCCTTGGATAGATAACTCCACTTCCTTGATTGGGCATACCACAAGATACTCCAGGCCACCTTTTCACCTGCCCAGATCTGGTTGGAATTAGCCATTTCTGTACAGGGTTCACAGTCCTTTTAGGGAGGAATGGTATTTAGAAACCAAGATCTGGCACTTGGTGTGCTCATTGCTATTGTCCTTTTCCCTGGTAAGAAATTTAACTATTAAAAAACCATGAGTTCACGTTAAAATTTCCAACTCAAATTTAACATTATTTTATATACATATATTTTTTAATCCTCACCCAGGCACATTTTTTCATTGCTTTTAAAGAGAAAGGAAGGGAGAGAGAGAAACAATGTCAGAGAGAAGCATGATTGATTGCCATTGGAGCCCAGACCAGGATCACAAAAGCCCAGACTGGGGATTAACTGTAACCTAGGTATGTGCCCTGACGAGGAATTGAACCCACAACCTTTGGGTTATGGGAGGAGGCTTCAACCCACTGAGTCACACTGGCCAGGGCTAACATTCTTTTTTAAAAACTTACTTGATGTCCACATTCATACTTCTTTTTTCTTACACTGAAAAGCTCAGTTTCTAATAATAACATATTCACTAATTTGTTTTATTTTACAATTTACTACTAACAATAAAACCTATTGTGTGAAGTTTAAAATTTTCTGTGTGGACACTGCACTACGACCAAATTTTACTTTATTTTCCCTGAGTGGTTACATTACCAAATCTATAGACACTGGGATGATTTCACATCATGCTAATGGCTTCTTTGGTACTAATCTTCTCTTTTCACAAGTTCTTCTGCAAATGTCAGCTATTCATTGCCTTTTTAAAGACATTAACACCTAAATGTTTTGGCCACGGTGCCATCTGTCATGCCACCAACAGTGCAAAGTTTGTGACTGTTTTACCAGAAGCAGGAGACTGGACCACGGAGCAGAGCACAAGTAGCAAGCAGGACGACGATCTACATGCCTGATCAACACGGCCTGTAAAGCAGAAGGTTATAATGGACAGAAAAGGATGTCCTAAAGCCTCAGCAGTGAGGAATACGTTTAACAAGGCCGAGGAAAAATGCAAATGCTGTGCTCAACTCTGCCAAGGGAACTTCTGCAGAGCAGTCGCTAGCGTTTAACATTTAAACGATCATCATTACCTCTTCATTTATTTCAGTGCTGGAGGCTTGAAACAAGTCGCCCAAATCTCTCAGGCAATGTAAAGTATGAAAGTGAAACAAACTGGCTACCTTTTTTGGTCCATTTTCAAGAATCCTTCCCCTGCTCCTCCACCGCTGCCTTCTTCAACATCCATCTCGACCTGAGGAGAAACCACAGCCGATGAGCCAAAGGTGTGACCGCAGGCGGCGGAGGTGAGACTGAGCCCCAAGCGCGGAGCCGGGCGAGCGGTAGGGCGGTGCGCTCCGCTGATGCTCCCCAACTGCCCTGGCCGCAGCAGCTGGCTTGCACGCGAGGCCTCCAGACTCCGCACGCGAACAGAGCTGGAGGACTTTGCCCGCCGCCAAGGAGGATCTCTCTTCCCGTTACCCTGGATGCGGACAGTGCTTCCTCCGCCCACCCACTTACCTCCGGCTCCGGCACCCACCTTCCGCGGCGCTCCGTTCACTATACTACGTAAACCAGTACACGTGGCCCGCGCCGGAAACTTTCGGCTCGGGGTGGTCCGGGACCTCCCCGAGCGTCTCTAGTTCTCACCCCGACTGGGTCCCTATGGGCTTCTGCGGTTGGACCCTCTCCTTCCATCCCCTCCGAAGCCGTCCTCCCACCCGGAGCAAACTCGAGAAACTTCATCGCCCTACCCTTCCTGAGAACTGTCCCCATCCAACAACCCTTACCTCGGGCTTTCCTCGGACCATCCACCAAGACGTGAATTTTGCTAGAAAAGAGGTAGATCTTACTGGGAACGCTTCGGCGGATGCTAGCAGAAGTCCCGGCTTCCGCAAGCTAGGCGGGGCCGGAGCTGGAAGGCGCCCGCCGGGCTCCCAGCAGCGCGAGGAATGAGCCGGGAGTGCGCAGCCCGCACCCTGGGCTCCTAAACCCAGCCAATCAGAATCCCGCGCCCGCCGCTCGCTTGAATGCCGATTGCCCAACGCATTACGAAACAGGTTGAATTTCCAGGAGGGTGGAAATTTAACCTTGCTACGCTAGTAGCTCATCAGCAAAAGGGCAAATAGAGAGACTCTTGACAGCTGAATCATCTGGAGCGCTTCCATTTATAGAGTTACGTCTCTACATGTCCATAAAAGTCTCCATTTTAATAGAAATATATATGAATATAATATATACAATGGCTATAAGCTTGGCTCCCTAGGTATAGGGTAGACAAGGGAGACTTTCTTTGGCATCGCATGTAACAGTTAATATAGAACAATTTCTAACCTCGCCCATTTTGTAGCTAAAAATGGTTGAATTGTTCTTCCTAGTGGCACCTTTAAAGAGGTCATGTGAAGTTTTCAACAAGTCCTTCTTCAGTGTATTAGTTTCTGAGGTTATCTGTTCATCCAATTTTTACTTAAAGATAAAGGGAAGAAAATAGGAAAAGTTTTTAATACTTATATTGAAACGGACATTTCAGGGCATTGAAATGTCCTTAAAATTGACATTTTAAGAAATAGTACTTAAAAGTATGTAATATTTTAAAATTTCAGCCATCAAATCAATGCCCTTGTTATTTCCAAGGCGTTTCAGAACTCTTGCATTTTAATTCGGATTATTAAAATATTGTGCATTTTAGCATATTAGTTTAGGTATAATTTAATTCCATATTTACTGGTACCATTCTACTAGTTTTTCTCATCTACTATCTTCCTCAAGTTGTTGAAAAGTAAATGTAATCTTCACAAATCAAATTCATAAAGTAGTATTAACTCGCACCAGAGTTTTTCATACTTCTTATAAATGTAGAGGAAACATGTTTTAGTGACCTTCAGTGTGCATTCTCTGCCTTACACTTATTGCCTCTCAGGTCGCTGTAAAAGTTTAAAAGAAACCCCTTTTATTTTTTTACTGCATAGTGTGAATATTTTTCATGCTTTCTAAGTTGTACTTCAAAGCCATAATTTTCTTTCCACCTTTGCTCCAAATTTTCCTTGCCTTGATTTTTTTTAAGCCATACAATCAGGTTCCTTTCTTTACAAACTGTTAAGTAGTCTCTCCAACAGGCCGCTGATTTTCTCTATGTTCTAATAGGATATACATGTGTGCAGCATTGGTTCATGGCATAAAGACTTAACGCCAACCCAGTGGCCCGCCTGGCGCAAACGTGTCAAGTTTTCCTCTTCGTTACATGCATCTTTATTCTGATTTATGCCTCTGCTGTTTCCACTTTTGTTTTACTTTGTCCTACCTTTAGTTTGTGATCTTGTTACATTTTATGTATACTTGTAAACTACATTAATTCCTCCCTAAAACAATGAAGAATATTTTAAAACATAATATTATGATGATTATACTATGTCTACAGGCTTGAGCTTCAAGTGAAAATCTGTCAAGGACATACGTAGTTTAGGATTAGACTAACCCATAGTTTTCAATAAAGCTGTTTTTCTATCATATATTTTGTAGTTTCTTTGCTCCACTATCATGAAAATATGGATATAAAATACGATGGGCCTAAAGTAATGGACAGTTCTAGCTGTTTCCAAGCCATAGTGCTTGACCTTTAAAGACCGACTCCTGTCTCCCGCCACTGCCCGCCACTTCTGGTAAAATGTTAACAGGGGCACTTGGCAGTTCCTCAGGGAAATCCAAGCAGCCCCTTTCCAAGTCTTCACTCACATACAAGTCGCTTACAGTTTTTCCATAAAATAAAAGACATATCTTGCTCTGGGTGGTGTGGCTCAGTGGATTGAGTGTCAGCCTGTGAACCTAAGGGCACATACCTAGGTTGCTGGGCAGGTTCCCAGTAAGGAGTGTATAAGAGGTAACCACACACTGATGTTTCTCTCCCTCCCTTTCCCTATCTCTAAACATAAATAAATAAAAAACTTTTAAAAAATAAAGAAAATAAGACATTTATTTTCTTTTCACCAGTAACTTCATTGATTTGGGTATTTTGAGTATGTCGGCTCTCTCCTACTATTGGCTTCTAGTGAGTAGAGGCCAGGGGTGCTGCTGAACATTTTCCAATGTATAAGATAGCCCCACGGCAAAGAATTATTTGGCTAAAATATCAATAGTGCCTAGAAACTTCGTAAACCACTTTTGACACCTTCACTTAGTCACAGCACCTTCTTCAAATACTGCACAAATCTTTTTTTGTGTTGGTTTCATTTTTACCTTTCTTGAAATAATAAAGCATACACAATACACCAAAAATGTTGCATTAGGCTTCCGGCCAGGATGGAGGAGTAGGTAGACACACTGTGCCTCCTCGCACAACCAAAAGAGGAAAAACAACAATTTAAAAAACAAAAACAGCCAGCTCTGACAGAAAACTGAACTGAGTGGAAGTCCAACAACCAAGGAGTTAAAGAAACATGTTCATCCAGACTGGTAAGCAATGCTCCAGCTCGTGGCCAAAACGCGGCTGGTGCACTTGGCGAAACTGGGGCTGAGACTGGTGGACCAGGCAGGCCCTCATTTGCACGCAGATAAACCGGGAGGAAAAGCTGGGGAGTGGAACAGGTCGCAGGCCCACCAACGCAGGGAAATAAAGCCTCAAACCACCCATTGAAAACACCTGTGGGTGCTGAGGAGGCAGGAGGAACTCCCAGCCTCACAGGAGAGTTCGTTGGGGAGACCCACAGAGACTTGCTATGCTGTACACCTGGAACTCATATAAAATAATACTGAAGGTCAACTGTAAGTGAAAAAGTACAGTTTAAAATATGGTACAAAATAAATAAAAATGTATCATAAAAAGACATACAGGCCCTCTGGCGCTATATTCAAATAAATATTCATATCCTGGCTCCCTCAACCCTTTATTATTTTCTCAAGTGACTCTTACAACTTGTCTATTATGTTTTTCACCTGTTTTGCCTTCTTCTCCCAAAAGATTTTTAAATCTTTAGGAGTATCTTCCCATGCCTCTTTTCTTATAAATTCTGTGTGTTTCTTTCCCTGATTACTCCAATAACTCATTTCCCCTATCTCTCCTAGCTCCTCTCTTTAGCCAATCTGAGTCTGAATTAAAGGGTCAATACTCTGAGAGAAGGAATGTGAGTTTACCTTGATGAACTTAATTGACCCGAGTCAGAGGAAGAATATACCTGAGATTTCCAGTCCAAAGAGCAAGACGAATGACTCACTTGTGGCAACAACAATAAAGGATCTACACACTCTCCACCCATTTAGGTATAATCCGTTTTTATGTATAAAGGACACGTGACTGTCTTGATGACATGGAACACTGAATGACTGTACCTAAACTCACGTTGGGTTACATCAGATTGATTGTGTGCACATGTGCACTTAAAGAAACCCTGACTCTCAGTGTAACTCTAATAGTCTAATCATCTCCGAATAGGTTATTTCTCTTAACATCATTTAGCCAACACTGCAACACTGAAATGATAATCAGGTGGTAATAAATTGACTCAATTTAAAATTAAGTGACTTAGCCATGGGTAAGTCAATGGCATATAACAGCCTGAATTTTATTCCTCTGTGAACCCATCTGTCTCCACCAGTCAGAAGTGATTTCTAACCCTCCCCAGTCCTACTGCTCATTATCTGTACTTCTCATTCGGTATTTGTCATTAATATTTTTATGATTAGACATTTCTTTTTATATTTTAGCAGGACAGCAACTTACAAAAATTAAAATTTAATAAATGCTTGTCGAAAATATTAAGTGTCAAGGCTCTGGTATTAGAGACAACTTTACAGAATCATACTAGTAGGGTAGCTGTTTAAGTTACTATTAGGGTGCTTTGAAAGTTTTATAACCTCTATCGCCCTTAAAACTTCACTACAGAATCATCCTTCTGAGTAAGTCACTGTCCTCTATTAAAGCAAATCTAACATAATAGCACAAGAAGATTTTTTAAGTGAATTACAGAGTTAATGGGAAAGAGGACAAAGGAGTAAAATCAAGAAAAAGATGAGAATAAAATTGGGTTTAGGAGAGGGTTTGAATTCCAACTTCGTCCCTTAGCTGAGTGGCTTTGAACAGTTTACTCAGCCTTTCAAAATTTCATTACGGCTTCATTAAAATAGGCACAGATTCCACCTAGGGATTTTGTGAAAAGTAAATCAGGTAAGGATTGATAAGTGTTTGGTATTGAGTAAATAGTACTTTTACCCAGGAATCCTAATAAAGATGATAAATGGAGTATTACAGCAACAATAAAAATGAAGAACAAAAGCATAATGACTAGTGTTGAAGGGAAAAAAAGGCTGAAAATAGCATCACTTGTGCTAAAAGCCCATGATCCCAAACCTAGACTCAATACCTGATCTAACTGCAATTTCAACCTCTCCCAGAAACGATCTTAATCAACCATAACCTTAATCTGGTCAAGCAGCAGTAATCAGACACATAGGCCCTTTCCATCTACCACAGAAAGAAGAGGTGGTCTACGAGGGGGGACCCAAAAAACCCCAGAATTTACTTATAAAAAATTATGCATTTATTCTTACATGTTTAAACTTCAGTCACCTTCAAAGTACTCTCCATTTCATGCAATATACCTTATCAAGATTTTTTTTCTACTGCTCTGAACAGTTTTTGAACTTGTCAATTTTGATGCCTTTTAGGACTTCTACCATTTTTTGTTTCACTTCTTCTACATCAGCAAAATGTTCCCCTTTGGGGACTTTTTTCATTTGGGAAAACACAAAAAAGGTGCTTGGGGTGAGATCAGGTGAGTAGGGAGGGTGGGGCACAGAATTCATGCCGTTTTTGGTCAAAAACTGCTGAACACATCTCAGTGTGGGCAGGTGAGCTCATAAATCACCCATCATGAAATGGGCAAACAGGTTAAAAGAGTCTTCAAAAAAAAATTCACCCAAGCCAAACGCAGCCTCTCACAACAACACCAGCTCGTACACTGATACAGATGGGTTCCAGAACACCCACCTAGTGGGGGAAGTCTGTTCTACAAGGGGTCCACCTTTCAGAAGATCATTCCAGGTTTTTTTGGGTACCCCCCTCCTTGTACATAATACAGACCTTTCCCTTCCATTCCCCCGAATAAAAGATGTCCTGGCTCCAAAATAATCCTTTCTCCCCACATCCCTCCCCTAGTAGCTCACTTGCCCTACCCTTCTTCCAATAAAATCCTTTCATCTTGAACAATGCCTGAGAAGGCCCTTCCAGTGGCTGGATGGAATGCTGTCCAATTCATGAATCAATAACACCGATTCAATCTTCAAATTTACTCAGTTGAACTTTGTTTTTTAATACTAGAAAGGGTTAATGATTGGGCATTAAAAAGATATAATGATATGGAAGTAATAATAAATAATTGTTTTAAATAAGGCTAAAAAGAACATAAGGATTATCTTGAATAAATTCAAATTTAAAGACAATGACTAACCGAATAGCTATTTATTGCCAATAGCACAATGAGTTAATATTCTTAATACTTAAAGAGCTCATTTAAATGGACAAAAATTTTCAAAGACTAAAATAAAACACACCAAAAAGGCAATAATACACTGGCAAACGAAGAATATAGTGAAATGTTTACAATAATTACAAAGAAATATAAATTAAAACAGCAGAGACACTTTGAAAAACAAGACTATCAAGTATTCACAAAGTGAAGCAAAGCCCCGGCAGGGCGGATCATTTGCTTTGTCCCGCACACAGAAAGGCCGAGGATTCGGTCCCTGCCAGGGCGCTGATAGGAGGCAACCGGTGCACGTTTCTCTCTCACATTGAGATGTTTTCTCTCCCCCTTTCTCTTCCTTTAAAATCAATAAACACTGCTAGTACCTCACGCTCAAATCCTGCTGTGGTTGATTAAACTCTGTCTACTTGAGCGGGGGCCTAGGATGAGTCCCTTATATTCAGAAGACATTCAGATGTTTTTGAATGAGTAAATTAATTAATTAACAAAGTCTAACTTCTGGCCAAGATGGAGGTGTAGGTAGACACGCTGTGCCTCCTTGCTCAACCAAAAGAAGGACAACAATATTTAAAAACAAAAAACAACCAGAACTGACAGAAAATCGAACTGTATGGAAGTCCAACAACCAAGGAGTTAAAGAAGACATGTTCATCTAGAACGGTAAGCGGGGTGGAGCCACGCAGCTGGGGCGGAGAGGACTCAAGACAAGGTGGTGGCTGGAGGACCATGGTGGGTGAGGTGGCGGCAGGTGGAGCAGGAGGTCCCACATTTGTGTGCAGATAAACCGGCAGGAACAACTGGGGAGCAAGACAGACCCAGAGCTCCAGCTCCAGGAAATAAAGCCTCAAACCTCTGACTGAAAACACCTGTGGAGGTTGAGGCGGCAGCGGGGGGGAACTCCCAGCCTCACATGGGAGTTGGTTGGAGAGACCCACAGGGTCCTAGAATGTACACAAGCCCACCCACCTGGGAATCAGGACCAGAAGGGCCCAGTTTGCTTGTGGGTAGTGGGAGAGGTGACTGAAAGCCAGCAGAGAGCGGAGCAAGTGCCATTGTTTCCTCTCAGACCCCTTCCCCACATATAGCATCACAACACAGCAATGTGTGGTACCCCACCCTGGTGAACACTTAAGGCTCTGCCCCTTACTATGTAACTGGCACGTCAAGACAAAAAATGACCCAAATGAAAGAACAGATCAAAGCTCCAGAAAAAATACAACTAAGTGATGAAGAGATAGCCAACCTATTAGATACACAGTTCAAAACACTGGTTATCAGGATGCTCCAGAAACTCACTGGATATTTCAACAGCATAAAAAAGACCCAGGCAGCAATGAAGGTCGCATTATGTGAAATAAAGAAAAATCTACAGGGAACCAACAGTGACAGGAAGGAAACCAGGACTCAAATCAATGGGTTGGAGCAGAAGGAAGAAAGAAACATTCAACCAGAAAAGAATAAAGAAACAAGAATTCAAAAAAATGAGGAGAGGCTTAGGAACCTCCAGGACATCTTTAAACATCCCAACATCTGAATTATAGGCGTGCCAGAAGGAGAAAAGGAAGACCAAGACATTGAAAACTTATTTGATCAAATAATGAAGGAGAATTTCCCCAATCTGGCAGAGGAAATAGATTTTAAGGAAGTCCAGGAAGCTCAGAGAGTCCCAAAGAAGTTGGACCCAAGGAGGAACACACGGAGGCACATCATCATTACATTACCCAAGATTAAAGATAAGGAGAGGATCTTAAAAGCAGCAAGGGAAAAGGAGAGAGTTACTTGAGCAAAGGAGTGCCCATAAGACTATAAATGGACTTCTCAAAAGAAACCTTGCAGGCAAGAAGGAGCTGGAAAGAAGTATTCTAAGTCATGAAAGGCAAGGACCTATATCCAAGATTACTCTATCCAGCAAAGCTATCATTTAGAATGGAAACACAGATAAAATTCTCTCCAGATAAGGTAAAGTTAAAGGAGTTCATCATCACCCAGCCTTTATTATATGAAATGTTAAAGGGACTTATCTAAGAAAAAGAAAATAAAAAATATGAACAGTAAAATGACAACAAACTCACAGCTATTAATAACCAAACCTAAAAACAAACAAACAAACAAAACCCTAAGCAAACAACTAGAGCAGGAACAGAATCACAGAAATGGAGATCACAGGGAGGGTCATCAGTAGGGGAGTGGGAAGGGAGAGAGGGGGAAAAGGTACAGGGAATAAGAAGCATAAATGGTAGGTAGAAAATAGACAGGGGGAGGTTAAGAATGGTATAGAAAACGTAGAAGCCAAAGAACTTATATGTACGACCCATGGACATGAACTAAAGGGGGAGGAATGTGGGTGGGAGGGGGTGTGCAGGGCAGGGGGGAATAAAGGGGGGAAAATGGGACAACTGTAATAGCATAATCAATAAAATATATTAAAAAATAAAATAAAATCAATAAACATATTCTATGGTTATTTTTAAATGTAAAGTAAAATAGGCAGGAAGTGAAAATTATTAAAATGAATAAGGAAACAGTGTGGCAACCTATACCTTAAATATGTTTGTCTCAATTCAATTTTAGGAAATCTGTCCTAAAGAAATAATCCAAAGTATTGGGAAAAAATCAGATAGAAAGATGTTCATTGCTGCTTTATTTGATAATAGTAAAAAATGAGATGTGATCTGAATACTTAATCACATATGAATGGTTGAGAAAATTATGATACATTCTCTTAAGGAAAGTACAATATAAAATGTGTTTACAAAGACTTTCTAATAACATTAAAGAATTCCTATAGGGAACCTCACTGTGTGGCAGTGGCAAATGTAGCCCAGCCCCTGATTTGAAAAACCAGTGGGGAGAGAGTCGGCATACGTGAACTGAGCCCACAGATCGGTTTTCCCATGGGGAATCAGGCCTGCATTGTACCTAGGCTGCTATAAGGCTTGCTTTTTGCTGAAACTCCCTCACCCTGAATTGAGGCAACAGATGTTTACTGCATATCTCAAAAGTAAATTCCTAAAGTCTGTGCTAAACCTCCAAAGTAAGGAATGTAACCAGTTCAACCACCTTTTCTTTGAAGTAAGAAACATCCTTTGGATTTGAAATGTCCTTTTCTTTGACGTAGTCAGCAACATTCTTTCCTTTGTCATCTGTACAAGGTAACCACCTAAAGTGAACCTGTGCATAGCAAATGACGACCATCCTCGATGTAATGTACCCAGAAAAGCAATAAACGCCTGTCCAGGCAGGGGTTGGGGCCCTCTCTCACTTAGAGAGTGGCTGTGCCGTCCCTTTTTCTCCACAGGACTCCTGTGATCCATGTGAATTTGTTCATCGCAGCCACAACACATGGACCCCGCTGGCCAGGGTCTGCATCAAATACCTATGTTAATATTCAAGGAAGAGGGAAGGGGAAATTGTGACAGCATAATATTAACTACGTAAAGCAAATTAATTGCTGTAATACTAGAAAGAAATATATCAAAATGTGAAGAATGTTTTGTTTTATGCTTACAGTTTTATTATAGAGGATACACATAAGATGAGGTATGGGAGGGATGCAGGGCATCTATGCCCACTCCAAAAAATCAGGGCATATCACTCTTCCGGCATATTGATGTGCTCACCCACCACGAAGCTCTCCTGAGCTTTGGTGTCCAAGATTTTT
>PVJI01010455.1:0-60328 GCA_004026765.1 Micronycteris hirsuta | reverse complement strand
CTGTCTTATTGGAGTTGGAAGCTAGAAAAAAAAACTGAAATGATCATTTCATTTTCAAAAAGCGATAACCTCAAGTAGGGGTTGTCTTATCTTTAGGTGCTAAGACTATTGGATATGTGCTGCGACATACCAAAAATATTTTTCCAATCCTTTGCTCTGTGAAGAGTTAAAATAAGAAACTTCTTCATGCCAGTCACTTGGATGCAGAAAACAAGAGAGGATGGGAAAAGATAAGAAGGGATGCAAAATAAGTTTGGAATGGCAACAGAGAGCAGAGGTGAGAACAAACGTTTTCTACTTCATATTTCTGTACAGATCCAGGCCTGTCCTTAACAAATGTTTGGACGATTATGCTAAGAAACATAAACTCCTATTTTATCATTTCCACTTCATATTCTTAAATCATTTAATTCTTCCTTATTTTGACAATAGACTAGTCCTCATCTTCCCATCACATCACCCCATGCCACTTGAGTCTCAGATCTGCCTATGAAATGCTGAACAGAAATATAAACAACACCACATTCAGAAGGTTTCTCTCAGACCTAAACTTGCCTCCAACCATGACATTCACGAGGCTTGTAGGAAGCAGTGAAATCATGTAGTCATAACTGACAGCAAATTATCCGAGAATCATGCAGAAGATCTGAATCATAGGAATGGTGCATTGTTGTTTTTATATGTAAATCAAAAATCACCAACGATTTCAATTTAAGAATTCTATCTGTGTTGTCAACACGTGTGCCAAGTTTCAGTTGAGAGCAATATGGAATGGTTAGATTATAAATCTACTGAATAGCAACTTGGTTAATGGAAACACTGGCTGATTTTTAACTCATAAAATCCTCTCACAGATCTAAGCAGCTGAACTGAGGAAATGCTCGCAATAGGGCTTAAGCAGGTAGACTAGGGTATCTCGTTCTTGCACGTGCACCTTCTCACAAGGTCAGGAGTTGCCCTGAAGCACCGCAGGGTAAAGCCAGACAGCCGCAGGCTGGAAGTGAAGAACAAACAGCAACTTCAAGAAATCTGGCTCCCAGGGTCTTTGTAATTGATGAGAAGAAGCTGAGGAAACGTCACTGGCCTGAGATCAGAGGACCTAGGTTCTAGGCATGATTGGCAACTAGTACTCTGTGAATCCTTGGGCAATGTCAGTTGGATTTTCATACTCTCCCACCACACTCTTCACACCCTGCTGGCAGCAAGATGTTTCCAGCCTAAGGACTCCTTTTTTAATGTGCCACACCCTCGTGCTGAGGTTGTAAGCAAACTTCATTGGTAAAAAAGGTTTGCCAGCCTGCAGACACTCATATTTAAAAGTCTAGTTCAGGTAATTACTTGTCTAACTTTTCAATTACTTCAGAAATTTTCATGAATAAAGGCTATAAAATTCACATCGCAAAATTTTACTTAACAAATATTTCCCAACAGATCTAACCTCTTGCAAAGTTTTCATAAAAGCTCACTAATAGACCATCAACCTTTTTAAAAATTGTGGAGTGATTAAAATTGCATTTTGAATATAATCCAAACATGATTGTTGAGAAACAATCATTCTTCTTAGCCCTCAGCACTAATTTTCCCATGTAATTTGTTCTTTTAGAACTGAGAGATTATATTTAAACAGTTGTACTGACAATTTTTAAAAGTTGCTTAATTAAGTGAGTAAGATTTTTTTCATTGGGAAAAATCCTCAGCCTCTACCTAGCTCTTGTTTTAAACCTTGGTATTTTAAGGATTCTTTCAAAGTGTTTGAAGTATTCTTAATAGTTACTCAATTGCTATAAAACCCAATTTCTATTCTTCTAATCTCTATAATCAAATATTTACTTTTATGACTTGTTATTAAGCCTCTATTTTAGGATTATAAAACCAGATATTCATCTTCTGGGACTTGTTACCATCAAACTGAAGGTGGCAAAAATTTCACATGTATTATACATATAGTGGATGTGTTTCTTAGGCACATGGTCAGGAATTAAATGTGCACTAGGGTTCCTCTAATGTTATTGGGAAAGCATTTATGGAGAGCCGAACGCATAGCATAAAAGTTGATGAATACAGTGGACAAAGGCACACCATTAAGCTTGCAGATACTCTGAGCAATAAAGTGTAACATATGTACCATCTAAGAATCATGGACAACCTGATTATATCCAATACCAGAAGCATCTGTCTTTGCATACTATGACTACCATAGCAGTCACACATACAGAGAAGCTTAAAGAAATAAAATAGAGATTTAGAGGGTGAAAATAAGAATAACAATTGCAGAGACGTAAATTGCAAGATGGCAGAGAAGTAAAGGGAAACTACACTAACTTTCTCTCAGGACCAAACTGGAATTACAATTAAATTATAGAAAAATCACCCTGAATAACCAACTGAACACTAGCTGGAGAGAGGCCTTATAAACAAGGATATACAGAAGAAACCACTTCACCACAATGTAGGGAGTATACAGGAGGCACAAGAGGGCTGGAAGACTCCCATGGGTGGCAGCTGAAGATCTGGACACATATATCAGTGGCCAGAGGGTTTCCCTTTGAGAAGTGTGAGGTCTAAAGCCCAAGTTGAGATCCCCATCCTAGAGCACCAAAACTGAGAAAGGAACCCAAATAGCATTTGACTGTATAAAACAGCGGGGTTTCTGTCCTTCAGGGAGAGACAGCTATAGATGCAGAGAGCCTCTTAAAATGCCAACACACAAAATTTCATTTGCAGCCACTTACCCTGAGCTCTGGCAGAGGAAGGGCAGAGTGGAGGAAAAACACATGAGGAGAATCTGGATTTGGTGCCTTTGAGGAGAGAGCTGAAAGATCAGCCACCAGGATCCCTGTGCTGAGTCATTCTCCATACTGCAGAAGGCATCTTTCTCAGGCAGAGCACTCCTTTCCAAGTGTCATCAGCCTGAGGGGAAGCAATAGCCCCACATGCAGGAATCCCTCTCACCCCACCCAGTGGAGCTTAAGCCCCACTGCAGAAGAGTATAGCTGAAAGTGATTTCATTGTTTCTATGGGAACTGAGATTTCAGCTCACCCTCCCCCCAGGCCCAGTGCTGCTTAAAGCCAGCCTTGGTGCACAGCCTGGTACTTTCTGCCCAGCAGAAGGACCCACAAGATGTAGATCACTGATAGCTCCAAACAGGTTGCCCAGAGCCAGTCATAGGCAGCGTCTGACATAGATCTGCACCAGGTCTTTACAGATCTATGTAATACATGGAGACAAACACAAAGAGGCAGCCAAAATGGGAAGACAAAGAAACAGGCTACAAATGAGCGAACAAGAGAATTCTCCAGAAGAACTAAATGAAGGGAAGCAAGCAATTTATCAGATACAGAGTTTAGAGTAATAATTATAACAATACTCAACACCATGAAAAAAGACATAAGAGCCATAAGGACCAATCAGAAATAAAGAATGCAGTATCGGAAATAAACAATACACTGGAAGGAATAAAGAGTAGGTTAGATGAAACAGAGGATCAAAACAGCAATTTAGAAGACAAGGTAGAAAAAAAACACCCAACCAGAGTAGCAAAAAGAATGAAAAAAATGAGAAGAGCTTAAGAAACATTTGGGACGACATGAAGGATAACAACTTCATCATCATGGGAATACCAGAAGGAGAAGAGAGTGAGCAAAGGATCAAGAACTTATTTGAAGATATAATGAACAAAAGCTTCCCTAATCTGATAAAGGACAAAGACACACAAGTCCACAAAGCACAGAGAGTCCCAAACAAGATGGACCCAAAGAAGCCTGCATCAAAACACATCATAATTAAAATGGCTAAACTTAAAAACAAGGAGAGAATCTTAAAAAGCACAAAAGAAAATCAGCTAGTAACCTACAAGGGAGCTCAAAAAGACTATTATCTGACTTCTCAACAGAAACATTTCAGGCAAGAAAGGAGCTGCATGAAATATTCAAGATGATAAAAGCAAGGACCTACAATCAAGGCTACTTTACCCAGGAAGGTTATCATTTAAAATCAAAGGAGAAATAAGGAGCTTCCCAGACAAGAAAAAGCTAAGGAAGTTTGTTAACACCAAACCAGTACTGCAACAAACATTAAAGGGTTTGCTTTAAGAAGAAGAAGAAGAAGAAGAGAAAGAAAAAAAAAAAAAAAACAGAGGAAAATAGTCAAACAATAAAATTGCACTAAATATGTATCTACAAATAATCACGTTCAACGCAAATGGCTTAAATGCTCAAGTCAAAAGCATAGGGTAGTTGAATGGATAAAAAAACAAGACCCATATATATGCTGCCTCCAAGAGACCTACCTCAGATTGAAAGATTCACACAGACTAAAAGTAAATAGATGGAAGGATATGTGTCATGCAAATGGAAAGTTAAAAAAACTTGGGTAGCACAACTTATATCTGAAAAAATAGACTTTGAAACAAGGCTATGGTAAAAGATAAAGAACACTACATAATGATAAAGGGAACAATCCAACAAGAGTACATAACCCTAGTAAACATTTATGCACCCAACATAGGAGCACTTCAATTTGTAAAGCAAGTCTTGCTGGGCATAAAAGAAGAGATCAACAGAAATACAGTCGTAGTACAGGGTTTTAACACCACATTGACATCAATGGATAGATCTTCCAGACAGAAAATCAACAAGAAGGCAGCAACCTGAAATGACACACTTGATCAAATGGATTTAACTGGTATCTACAGAGCATTTCCCCACAAAGCAGCAGAATATATTAACATATAATATTCAAGTCCTCATGGAATGTTTTCTAAGAGAGAACACATGTTAGGATACAAAACAAGACAACAAATTCACAGAGGTTGACATCATATCAAGCATCTTCTCTGACAACTAGAAATCAATGGTATGAACCTAAAAATCAATCACAAGAAGAAAATTGAAAAATACACAAAGGCATGGAAGTTAAATAACATGTTATTAAGCAATAAATGGGTCAACAATTAGATCAAAGTAGAAATCAAAAGATACCTTGAAACAAATGAAAATGAGAACAAAAGAACCCAAAATCTGTGGGACACAGGGAAAGCAATCCTAAGAGGGAACGTTATAGCATTGCAGACCTTTCTCAAGAAACAAGAAAAAGATCAAATAAACAACCTAACTTTACACTTAAAGTGACTTTAAAAAGAACAACAAACAAAACCCAAAGTGAGTGGAAGGAAAGAAATAATAAAGATCAGAGCAGAATTTTTTTTTCAAAATAGAGTCTGAAAAAAGATACAAAAGATCAATGAATCCAAGAACTGGTTCTCTGAAAAGATAAACAAGATTGACAAACCTTTAACTAGACTCATCAAGAAAAAAAGAGAGAGGACCCAAATAAATAAAATCAGAAATGAAAGAGGACAAATAACAACTGACACCAAAAAAATACAAAGGATTTTAAGAAAATATTATGAACAACTGTATGCCAACAAACTGGACAACCTGGATGAAATGGATACATTACTAGAAACATACAATCTCCCAAAAATAAATCAGGAAGAATCAGATTATCTGAATAGAGAGATTACACCTAATAAAACAGAAGCAGTAATTTAAAAACTCCCACCAAACAAAAGCCCTGGACTGGACAGCTTCACAGGTGAATTTTACCAAACATTCTGAGAAGAGCTAACACCTCTCCTTCTCAAACTCTTTCAAGACATTCAAGAGAAAGGAAGACTCCCAACCTCATTTTATGGGGCCAGAATTATCCTAATTCCAAAACCAGATAAAGACAGTTAAAAAAAAAAGAAAAATATAGGCCAATATCACTGATGAACATAGATGTTCAATCCTCAACAAAATATTAGTAAACTAGCACAGCAATAAATCAAAGAGATCATACACCATAACCAAGTAGGATTTATTCCAGGAATGCAAGTTTGGTACAACATTCACAAATCAATAAATGTGATATACCACATATACAAAATGAAGGATAAAAACTGCATGATCATATCAATAAATGCAGCACCTATTTATGATAAGAACTCTCAGCAAACTGGAATAGAGAGAACATATCTAAACATAATAAATCTCATATATGACAAACCCACTGCCAACATCATACTCAACCGGCAAAAACTACAAACATTCCCCTTAAGATTGGAAACAAGACTGCTGTGTCTGCTTTCACTTCTCTTACTTAGTATAGTACAGGAAGTCCTAGCCATAGCAATCAGACAAGAAGAAGAAATAAAAGGCATCCAAATTGGAAAGGAAGAAGTAAAACTGTCTTTATTTGCAGATGACATGATAGTGTACATAGAGAAACTAAAAGATTCCACCAAGAAACTACTAGAACTGATACATGAATTCAGCAAAAGATAAAAAATCAATATCCAGAAATCAGTTGCATTTTTATATGCCAATAATGAACTATCAGAAAGAGAAACTAAGAAAACAATCCCATTCACAATTGCTACAAAAAGAATAAAATACCTAGGAATAAATCTAACCAAGGATGTAAAAACCTGTACTCAGAAAACTATAAGACACTGAAGAAAGAAATTTAAGAAGATACAAATAAAATCTTGCACCTTACATTCTTATTGGATGAGAGAGATAAACAATAAAATAAAATGTAAATCAGTGGACTTCCAGTCAAGATTGAGGCGTAGGTAGATACACTTTGCCTCCTCGCACAACAAAAAGGATAACAATAAATTTAAAAACAAAAAACAATCAGAACTGCCAGAAAATCGAATTGTATGGATGTCCAACAACCAATGAGTTAAAGAAGAAACATTCATTTACACTGGTAAAAGATGTGGAGACAGGAAGCCAGGCAGGAGAGGATGCGTGGTAAGGCAGTGTCTGGAGAACCAGCAGGTGAGGTGGCAACTGGAAGACTGGACAGTACCATATTTGGATACATATAAATTAAACTGGGAAGAACAATAGGGGAGTGAGACAGACCATGCAACCCAGGGTTCCAGTGTGGGAAAAGAAAACCTCAAAATCTCTGGCTGTAAAAATCTGTGAGGGATGCCATGGCAGGGGATGTAGTGAACTCCCAGCCTCACAAGAGAGTTTGTTGGAGAGACCCACAGGGTCCTAGAATGTACACAAACCCACCCACCCTAGAATCAGAACCAGAAGGGCCCAATTTGCTTGTGGGTAACAGGGAAAGCTGGCCAAGGCCCAAGCAAGCTGCATTGTTCCCTCTCAGACTCATTCCCCACAAATAGCACCATAACACAGCAACTTGGGTTGCTCACCCTAGCAAATACCTAAGGCTGTGCCCCTTACAACATAACAGGTGCGCTGAGACAAAAAAAATATATATATGGCCCAAATGAAAGAACATCTCAAAGCTCCCAAAATAGAACTAAGCGATGAAGAGATAGCCAACTTATAAGATGCACAGTTCAAAACACTGGTAATTAAAATGCTCACAGAAATGGTTGAGCATGGTCTCAAAATACAGGAAAAGTGAAGGCTATGCAAAGTGAAATAAAGAAAAATATACATGGAACCAACAGTGAAGGGAAGGAAACTGGGACTCAAATCAATGATTTGGACCAGAAGGAAGAAATAAACATTCAACAAGAACATAATGAAGAAACAAGAATTCCAAAATGTGAGGAGAGGCTGAGGAACCTCTGAGACAACTTTAAACAGTCCAACATCCAAATCATAGGGGTGCCAGAAGGAAAAGAGGAAGAGCAAGAAACTTAAAACTTATTTGAAAAAATAATGAAGGAAAACTTCCCCAATCTGGCAAAGGAAATAGACTTCCAGGAAGTCCAGGAAGCACAGAGAGTCCCAAAGAAGTTGGACCCAAGAAAGCACACACCAAGACACATCATAATTACATTACCCAAGATGAACAATCAGAGAGAATCTTAAAAGCAACAAGAGGAAAGGAGACAGTTAACTACAAAGGAGTTCCTTTAAGATCATCTATCAGCTGATTTCTCAAAAGAAACTTTACAGGCAAGAAGGGACTGGAAAGAAGTATTCAAAGTCATGAAAGGCAAAGACTTACACCCAAGATTACTCTCTCCAGCAAAGCTATCATTAGAATGGAAGGGCAGATAAAGTGCTTACAAGATAAGGTCAAGTTAAAAGAGTTCATCATCGCCAAGCCCTTATTATATAAATGTTAAAGGGATTTATCTAAGATAAAGAAAATGATCAAAAATATGAACAATATAATGACAATAAACTCACATCAACATCTGAACCTAAAAAGAAGAAAGAACAAAAACAAACAAAGCAAACAACTGGAAAAGGAACAGAATCACAGAAATGGAGATCACATGGAGAGTTTTCAGCAGGGAGGGGGAGGGGGGTAAAAGGAAGGAAAGGTACAGGGAATAAGTATAAATGGTAGGTACAAAATAGGCAGGGGGAGTTTAAGAATAGTATAGGAAATGGAGAAGCCAAAGAACTTATACGTATGACCCATGGACATCACTAAGGTGGGGGGAGGGGATTTTGGTGGGAATGGGTGTATAGTGTGGAAGGGAATAAAGGGAAGAAAAAAATGGGACAAGCATAATAGCATAATCAATAAAATATACTTTAAAAGTGTAAATTATTTACACAATGTGGGAGAAATAAGACTATGAACAAGAAAGAAAGAAAGAAAGAAAGAAAGAAAGAAAGAAAGAAAGAAAGAAAGAAAGAAAGAAAGAAAGAAAGAAAGAAAGAAAAGAAAGAGAAAGAAAGAAAGAAAAAGAAAGAAAGAAAAAGAAAGGAAGAAAGAAAAAGAAAGAAAGAAAAAGAAAGGAAGAAAGAAAAAGAAAGAAAGAAAGAAAGGAAGGAAGGAAGGAAGAGAAAGAAAGAAAGAAAGAAAGAAAGAAAGAGAAAGAAAGGAAAGAAAGAAAGAAAAAGAAAGAAAGAAAAAGAAAGGAAGAAAGAAAAAGAAAGAAAGAAAGGAAGGAAGGAAGGAAAGGAAGGAAGGAAGGAAGGAAGGAAGGAAGGAAGGAAGGAAGGAAGGAAGGAAGGAAGAAAAAGAAAGAAAGAAAGAAAGAAAGAGAGAAAGAAAGAAAGGAAGGAAGGAAGAAAGGAAGGAAGGAAAGAATTGTGGGGAAATACATAAGTTTGGCAGAACAAAAATATAAGAAGTCCATCATGTTCTTCTCAGGCAAAGAATTAATACATTCCCAGAGATTTCTATTTATTCTTTTATTCTTTTATGGATAGGTGAAGCTGTTTGAGTCATTTTTGTTTGGGGACCCAAGTATATGAATATATCACTACCAGTATGAGTTCAAAACAGGATTAATCAAAAGCTGACCAATCAGTGCTCACTTCAGCAGCACATATAGTAAAATTGGAACGATACAGAGAAGATTAGCATGGCCCCTGTGCAAGGATGACACGCAAATTCGTGAAGCATTCCATATTTTTAAGAAAAAAAAAAGCTGACCAATCATTCATACAAGTAATCTACAATGTGTGTAATGCCATCCCAGACCAAGTCCAATTTTTCTTTTTGCTTTATTGCTAAAATATTAAATTAACCTAAGTTAAAATAAAGGAAAAAAAAGTGGCAATTTTGAGTGTAGTTCATTGTAAATACATAATCCTTACAACTGACTTTTATCAAACGACATTTCAAATAGTAAGATAGGAGCAAGTTAAAATTGCCTTCGTGAAGACAAGACTGTGAGATAAATGTATTAGTTTCCCAGCACTGTTGTAAGAAATGACCACCATCTTGATGGTTTCAAACAGCATAAATTTATGCTCTTACAGTTCTAAAAACAGAATTCTGAAATCTTTTTCATTGAGCCAAAATCAAGCTGTCAGTAGGGCCACACTCCCTGTGGAGGCGGCGGGGGAGAACCTGTCTCTTCCCCCGTCCCGCTCCACGAGGCCCCACGTGGTCCTGTGGGGGACTTCCTCACTCCTGTCTCTACCTCCGTCTTCATATCACTTTCTTCTTTGTGGTCTAACCTTCTCTACCTCTCTCATAGAGACCTTTGTGATGGCATTTAGATCCCACTCCGAAAATCCAGGCTAATCTCCTCATCTCAAGGCCCTGAATGAATCACACCTGCAAAGACTCTTTTTCCAAAATGGTAACATATATCGGTTCTGGGGGTGAGCACATGCATATCCTGTGGGGGCTCATTTTTTCAGTTTACCACAATGAACAATGTTCTCTTGCACAGAAGGAAGTGGGGAACCGCATTCCAGCATTTGGGAGAACTCCCCATTCTCATATAAGCATCACAGTTCATTACCAAGTATCACTTACATAGCAAGTGTTGCTCAGAATTTCAAATATTTTCTTTATTCCACTAAAATGAATTGGAAATGTTCAAAAATGTAAATGACAACATGTAGGTTTCATTCTCATTGAGGAATTAAAGTTACCATAGGTTCCAGATGTGCTCTTTTAATTTAAAGGAAAACATTATTACAACAAAGTTCATTGTTTTATTACCATAAGGATATGCTTTATATTCCAGTGCTCATAGAATTAGCCATCAATTCCAACCTGTCAATACAAATCAATATTAAAAGCCTGGTTTTAGGACTCCTATTTTTTATATTAGTACTTTCTATTTGCTAAGAAAGATTACTCCTAGCCCACACTCAAACACTAAAACTTATGTGACATAAGTTCTGTTCCTCTTAGAATTAAGAAAGCCAGAGCAAATCACTCTTCTCACGACAAGAGAAAAATGAGATAACCTACAAAATCGTAATTCTTCTAGAAGCCAGCAGAAAGCTAAGTCACAAGCCAATCAGATGAACTATTTGAAAGAGTGATACGTTCCTCTGAAGAGAAATGGAATACATAAACTGGTTCATCTTTGGCAGAGTACAGGAGGAAGAATCTGCAATTGTAAAGTGGATAAGAAGAAAACTGAAACATTTGTAAATTCTTAAAGGCCTCGTGTGTGCTAAAACGACAATTTAGATGGTGTGGGAGCTCTAGACCTGACGAGGGTATCTATTCATTCTCCAGCACTTTTCCATGAGCCTGAAGTGGTTGCTCACAACAGAAATTAGGGTGTTATAGGGGATCTGAGAGAGTCCTTGTTGGCGAAGTACAGGCAGGAAACCTGTCTGCATCTCAGATCCTTCTCTCAAAGGAAGCAAAAGCCAAAGCCTCTGGGAGAGGATCAGAAAAGCCACCCTCCCAAGGCAGAGATCCACTAGCAAAATACTGCAGGTCCACCTGCTCACACTTGTTCAACCAGTCGCGTAACTCACAGCGAAAATGAAGCAGGTAGAAAGGGTGGAAAAAAGAAGAAATGGAGGAAGATGGAGATGAAAAGCAGAGACCTGGAAGGAGAGCTGGAAGAGCAGTAATTAAAGTTATCTCCTATTGCAGTTGATAATTCTCTAAGCCCAACACAGTTGGTGGCCTTTGTTTGGATTTGAGTTCAAAGGTCTGGATCAGCAGCAAGAGATGAAGATTACACAACCTTATTCCACAATAACAACTAAGAGCATCCTGTGTGGAGTTAGACCTGAATTTAAATCCCAGCTCAGCTACTGACACATTGTGGCACTTCCTCAAGTTACTAAACTTCTCTGTGTCTCAGTTTATTCATTTCTGTAAAAAAACAATACCAACAGTTAACTGATAATGTTTTATGATGACTAAATGAGAGTTTGTATGTGAAGCAACAACTGTAACTGACATGGTAAACAATGTCACAGGTGCAGTGGCTGTGTCATCTTTAGTAGTGGTAATAGTCCTAGTCATCATAGCAGTTGTCATACTCGTCATGATAGTGGTAATAGCTCAATTACTTCTCTGGTTAAAGTTAAGGGAGTGGGAGTTGGTATGGAAAGTTTTGGAGACTACTCTATAGCTCTTGTCCCTTTTAAACCTTTCTCACTTCCATCTCTGTTGTGATTACATTCCTCTAGTGGCATGCAGAATGTGAAACAATGAAGAAAGTGTTCCAGATGAGAAGGAAAGGAAGGGAAGGGAAGGGAAGGGAAGGGAAGGGAAGGGAAGGGAAGGGAAGGGAAGGGAAGGGAAAGGAAGAGAGGTGAGAAGTGAAGAGAAGGGAAGGGAAGAGAAGGAAGAGAAGAGAAGAGAAGAGAAGAGAAGAGAAGAGAAGAGAAGAGAAGAGAAAGAAGGGAAGGGAAGGAAGAGAAGAGAAGAGAAGAAAAGGAAGAGAAGAGAAGAGAAGAGAAAAGTAAAGAAAAGAAGAGAAAGGAAAAGAAAGGAAAGGAAGAGGGAGGGAGGGAGATAGCTAAATGAGACTATTTCTTGGAAGTGTTCTTTAAAATAGAACCAAAGCATTATGATCAGCCAAATATTTTCTCATAGAATAGTGTAACTGGCCTAGTCTTCACAGCCAAGTAACTAATTTAATGGCCCTCATTTTTATGAAGAAGTTTGGAAATTTGGAGAAACTTTCTGAACACGCAACCTTTTAATACCCAGTTAGTACAAGAAAACTGATCCTGCCCCTTTAAGGAAGGAGTAATAGACACCTTGCAAACCTACCCATTATCACACATAAAATTCAGAGCTCATCAATGAAAGAGAAATTCTCCCAACCTTCAGTCTATAAACGGCAAAGTACATTTTATGTACTGTAACTGCATGCTTTAATATATGCCTACATACATGATAAGATGATGAGATCAGTAAATATGACTCATATTGCCACATGACCTGTATGGGCCAAACTCATAGATGTGTGAGCATTTTGAGAGAGACTGAAAGGGAGTAAATTTAGAAAAACATGTTAAGAAAAGATGAGAACTTAGGAGATTAGAGACAGGATGATTTCTGGATTGATGTGGGTGAGAAAAGCAATAGGTCCGAAGGATGAGCATAGTGATGATAACGGCCTCTGTACACAAGAAAATGAGATGTGAACGCTGGAAGATTTCTTCAACAAGATAGATCACGGTAATTTTACTCAGTAAGTGTCTGAGGAAGTATCCCTTTATTCTTCATCAAAGCCTGAGGTCCAGAAAGAAATAATCTTGCCTTCCTCATTTACCAAAGTGCTAAGAGAGATGGCTCTTACTTGAATTGAGAAATATTAGGAAAAGGATCAGAAAGCTCTGAAGGTCAGAGACTTTAGAGTTTTTAAGGAAATATAGAGAAAAGACCTATGTAGAATCTGATTAATCAGTTAAACTGCATTAAACTAACTTGATAATGTTATTGTTGACTTGTGACATAACTGCATCAATATACAGTCCAGTGTCCTTATTCACCACCGTTATGTTCTAGAGATTCACTGCAAGCAGTGAATTAGCAAAGACTGGACCACTGTTTGTAAAGGAAAAAAGAAGTTTAGGTCCCTGTGAGCCTCTGGCCACAACAAAATCGATGCATGTGTGTTTCTGTTCAAAGACACCTTATTTGATATGTATTTTTGATTTATTAACATTGCACCCATTGACAAACAGCATTATAACTCATACCTGAGTGAAGCTTACCTAACACATGTGTTTTATCTTTAAGCACATCACAGCTTTGTACACTTAGAAACACTGGATAGCACCTCAGCACTAGGTGTAGGGGTTACTATTTTAAATAGTAAAATCACCCCCCAAAAATTACAAAACTGTGAACAGTGTGGCTCTAAATAAACTGTGAAGGGGACATTTGCTTATATTTTGAGAGCTGAAAGAAGGCAGAGCATTGCTTTGTTCAACCTAAACTAGGAATACGCGTGTAGGGCCACTCAGAACTTTTATCACTCTCTGCATGGCCATAACTGACTAGGAAAGTGCCCCAAGCATTGATTTGGGAGTTACAAGTGAATATTAGTGAGAAGGCAAATTCACATGTATGAAATCCATGAATAATGAGAATCAGCCCAGGTTGTGCCTCTTACAGTCCTCATCCTGTGGCCCTTTCTGTCAGAGAGAAATCGAAGCAGAAAGCCCGCAGACCCAAAAACAAAATCTTTGGAGAAGGAACTCCATTAGCTTGGGCTAAGGTGGCAGAGAACTCACTCATAGAAACTTCCAGGGAACCTTCTGTTTGAGAGCTAACTTAGGGAGACTATTTCTTTCATAAATAAAATCACTGATTCAGCAATCAAATCTGAGTAGGCTTTCCAAAAGACACACAAGGTAGCGAAAAGACCAAAATTAACTTAGGAATCATTTTAATACCATATGAAAAATGGTATACAGATTCCAAGGCCAACAGTAAGCCCCAAGAAAGGACTATTTTCTTTCATTCTGTTGGAAGCAGTTGGAAAAAGTTTAAAGAAGGAAGCAGCATCTGGTTTGGAACTTGATAAGTTGCACAAAGTCTGCTTCACACTAAGGGAAGAATGTGAAGCAAAGCAGGAGAGCAGGAAAGCACCACATGAGAGGCATTCTATTTTAGCTGGGAAATGTAAGGATGACGGTAAGTTGGGGCAATTTTTATGGCCTGACCCGTGATATCCGGCTGCGTAGTGGGCACCTAATTCAACAAGAAATTGGCAATCCTCAGATGATATGAGAGCAGGTACAAGAGAAGACCGGAGTTGAAGAGGCCACTCTAACAATCTACTATTATAGCTATTATTATGAAGAGGCCATTATAATAATGAGATTATTGATTATAATAATCATTATAATAATCTAGCAAGAAGCAGTGAATTTCTAAACCAGGATACTGGTAGGAGAAGAAAAAAATAATGCAATTCTGGCGTGGACATATACATGTTCAAAGAAATTTAATTGACGAAAGTGAGATAGGTGTGAGACAGGCCCGAATCAGAGGAGGTTCTCAAGGAAGATGGTGGGTTTCAGTCTGGGTGACCGAGAGGGCAGTGGAGCGTATTCCTAGTCAAGGCTCCAAAAGGCAACACTCTGCCTTCTTCTTTCAGCTCTCAGTTATGTTTATATTTATATATTTATAAATACATATTAAAAGATTGGAAAGAGATAAAGAGAGATGATGAGTGAGGTGTTAGACAAGATGAATTTTTTTTAAGATTTTATTTATTTATTTTCAAAGATAGGGGAAGGGAAGGAGAGAGAGAGGGAGAGAAAGATCAATGTGTGGTTGCCTCTCACATGGCCCCCACTAGGGACTGGCCCGCAACCCAGGCTTGTGTCCTGACTGGGAATCAAACCGGCAACCCTTTGGTTAGAAGCCTGTGCTCAATCCAGTCAGCCAGGCAACATGAATTTTAAATGCTCCCAATCCATCCAAATACAGACTAAAGAGAGAATTTTCATCTATCATTGAAGATGAAAAAAGAAATCAGAAATATAAATTTGGGAGTGAGCCTCACGGAGGGAAGAGAAGGCATAGAGAAAGAAGATAAAAATATAGGGAATTGGACTTAGGTTTGTCTACATTTAAGGAAAGGGAAGATGAGTTAACAAAGAGGACGGGCGGGAACTGCCCAGCACTAGAGTTGCCATCAGACAGAAGTTTTTTATTACTGCACTGTACGCTCAAATATCAGCACTTCAGCCGTTGCTCTGCACAAAAACTAGAAACGCATTTCCTTTGCTGCCATAGAACAGAATATTAAGACATTATTATCATCCATCAATTCAATTTTGTGACTTACCAAATACATGGCTAGAATATATTCTACTGGAAAATTTTTAATTGTTCTGC
The DNA here is from genome assembly GCA_004026765.1 of Micronycteris hirsuta. Lineage (NCBI taxonomy): Eukaryota > Metazoa > Chordata > Mammalia > Chiroptera > Phyllostomidae > Micronycteris > Micronycteris hirsuta. The sequence goes on along the minus strand of PVJI01010455.1, from coordinate 44,811 downwards.
CACATATCATCTTTACATATAAGTTTAGTAGAATATTTTCTATTAAATATCACTTAAGACCATTCAATTATGAGAGTAGAAGGAGAGGATCCTTTAGTAATAGTGTTGGTGAATATTAGAATGAAAATCCTTGAGCTCCCTGTCTTATGAAATAAGTCTTTTTGTGTGCATGAAATATAGTTCAACATTAAGCATTTTCTACAAAATGGGGGACAAATCCAAGAGTAATCTTCGGACAAAGTTATTTAAGGTGCATAATGCCTATAAAATTATAGTTGTGCCTTGTCCTAAAGTTGAGAGTCTTTCAACATTTTTATCATAAACCACATTTTTTAGGAGCAATAACTCAGCTACAGAAATTTGCTTTGGGACAAAACTTGGAATACCCAATTTCAATCTGATCTAGTTATAACCAGTTGAAATAAAGATGGAAAAAAGTTTGTATTTTACCTTTCTCGTTTTGTATCTGTAGTTTTAAGTTTAAAGAACCAATTCCAGGCATTTACACCCATTTTTCATTTTTTAGAAATCTTTATCTTTGGAATTTTTGAAATATAGCAAAAAGGATCAAAAGAAATTTAATGAGTAATTAGTGTCTCAGGAGAAGGATAAAGAGGTGCTGAATCTCTCACAGCCAACTCACCCTCCAAAACCCAAGTAAGATCAGTAGATGCTGAAATGCATTATAACGTAATGACATTTACTTTCAGTGAAGAGCTTCTATTGAGTGAGAATAGAATACCTAATTGAGGCCAATAGATAAAAGGACATGGAAAAAATTAAACATAAATAGTTCACTATACAAGGAGATGATAATCTGATATTTTATGTAAGAAAAAAAAGCTATTCTGAAACAATGGCAGCAGCTTATATCTCACATATTTATTTGTTTACTTACACACATATAAACTACCTTTCCTAATAAGAAGATGTATCAGGTTAGTGGCTATAAAGATATTTAAATATAAATGATTATAAACTACTGTTGTAATACCAAGTCCTGGAGAAGATGTGCAGAATAGGGTGTTTTTAACAATCTAAGCGTAATGTACTTTCTTAGCATCTAAATTACTCTTTGACAAGATGAGGGACAACAAATGTGGTCATCGCCTTGGCTGTTCCTGTTAACACAACCATATTTCCGCATGGTAATCTTTCTTCATGTCCATGTTGCACACTGTCTCCTATCTCTTGCACACTCCACTTTCGTTGACCGGGCAGCACCACCCAAAGTATACGTAAAGAGGGCTTCCCATACCTGGCAAAGAGCAGGGACTCAAAACTGCTCCCTGTTACCTCTGTGCTTCCTTCCTCCCTTCATCATCAAACACATCCATGCCCTACAACAGGTCTTCAAACCCTATGTGCAGCGTGCACTTCTGACTCTCTTCCATAACATATCTGGGCCAGATCTAACAGGTGCGAGGTCACAATAAAAGAATGAAAATCAGGCTTGAGAGCTAAGGTGTTCAAAATGAAAATAAGTTTTGGTGAACGGTATTTGGTGAATAAGATGAAAACCATTCCAGATTTTATTCTTCATCATGCTACTAGCCAGCTATTTCTAACCTGTCTGAGCCTGAGTTTTCTTATGTGCAAAATAAAAACAATGGATCAGAAGATTTTTAAGATCCTTTCTAGCTCTAAAGTTCTGGAATTCTTGTGGAAAAGTCCAGTTAGGTACATTTTTCTATTATTTAGCCCAATTAAACTCACACAGATGACAGCTTTCTCCCCGCCGCCTCTAACCGCCCCCCCCCAAAGCATTTTACTATCCTGACTAAGCAGGATACGATTTGGTAAAAATCAGATTGTTACTGAATTTTATGTTTTGCTCATTCATGTACAACCAGACATTAGAGGGCTCCCTTCCCAACAAAAGGCAGCTGACCATTTGACCATTGCCTGGGTGCACAGCATAACACAAAGGAGCAAACGAGGAAAGAGATTCTTGCTGAAATCCCTCATTCTTATAAATTTGAAACTAACCCATTGGAAAATTCAGTGGCTTTTGTGGGTTAGCTGTGCATGCGAAATGCAAGCTTGTTAAGCAAGAGCTTAAACCCATATTCATAATTTGATGTCAGCCAGATTCCCTTTCCTTCCCCTTCCCCAGTGAAGTATGATCAAAAAGGAGTTATAAAGATGAGAGAGGGAAGAAAAAGAATCTATGTACGTTTGATTGATCTACAGCTCATTGTAAAAAACATACCAGAAATTTTAAAGTGCCAGAATCTGAGGATCCTAAGAGAATGTGCTTATCCTCTTAGCTATCCAATTAGAATATTGAAAAAATTAAAAGACAATTAAAACACACCCAGTCCTTTTGTACCTTCAGAAACCGGTCAAATGACACGACTATAAGAATTTCTGTTTTTTCTCCATAAATTAGGATTACTATCAGTCTATCTGGGAAACATAGCCCTATCCCTACCCTGCTGAATTACTGAGGGAGAAAAGGGATGTCCCTTCACACCAGGACATAAGGATGTAACTAAAAATGTGGAAATAATTCAAGTAGGAAGACAAAAGCAACAATACCACAGCAACAAGTAAAAATTAGACACTTTTAGAAAGTAGGGATATCAGATCCCCAAAGTATCTCTCACTCTCCCCTCAGTGGAGGCTTGTTTTGGAGAGCCTGCAATGTGAACAAAGATTCCAGGCAACCACGTGCCTCTAGAATATATGGCCATTTCTTCTTTATGAAAGCAGCTTTGAGGTCAGGAAGTATCATTTCAATTTTGCACCACAGTACAGTACGGATCACACTATAAATATTGAAAACAGAGGAAATTTAATGCAATGAATTGGTTATACAGTTGATGGTATTGCTGAGAAACCAAAGTGGACAAAGTGAAGCAACCCAGAAATTGGCGAAAGCAGGAGGCCACTCTCTAGCCTGGAGAAAAAAAAATGAAGGAAAATAATACCCAAACACAGAGAGTGGTGCCACCCAACAGAGACTAGAATCACTGCAGCCTGTCCAGCAGGGGATGGATTCACACAGTTTGTGCAGCCACCCGATGCAGACAGAGCAGAGAAAAATCCTGGTGGCTCCCTTCCTCCTGCCCTTCAACCTCCTGCCACTGCCTCCTACTGCCCAAACCCAGAAGGAATATGGTCATATGGGAGCCTGAGAAACCCAGACTGCTGGGCTCCACTTCCCTGAGGCATAGAGCAGATCTGAGGAAGGGCAAGGAATGGATCCAGGAGCACAGGAACGGGGAACTAGGAAGAGTATTTTCATGTGCTCATTAACGTGCATAAAGAGAGAGCACCCACTGTGGGCCAGGCCATGCTCACTGGGGTGGAAATATCACCAATGCATAGGCCCCGGGGAAGTTAGTGTGGCGGAAGGGACAGATATGTAAGCCCTTAATTACCACCCACGGTGAGAAGTGATAAGATACCTCAGAACTCAGAAGGGAATTGCAATCTGGGAAAGAGTGCTTTTCATAGAGTAAGTATGCTCTTTGAATGTCCTCAGGAAAAATGTTAAAATGGTATCTCTCAAGTGGGAAACACAGACTCTGTATTCTTATTGCAGAATATCTTCTTTTAAAAACCCATAAAAAGTCCTAAAGGAATTATTGTTGCTCTTTTTATTTCTTGCTCCCCAAGATCAAATGACTTCTGTCATCGTTGAGGGATTTTGACTGTCTCTGGAAAATGATGGCTGGAGTAACCCAACCAAAATGAATACTGTGGTAAGTAGGCCATTAGGCTGGAAAGACCCGCAGCCGAAGTGCCTTTGTAGACTATACCAGTCAAGTAGGGAGTGAAGGGAATGAGAAGAAAGTCGGCCTTTGCAAATGTAAAGAGATTTTCCAGTAAAGTGACAATAATTTAATTACAAAAATGCTTCTGATACCGCTACCCATGAAATCTTTTTTGGCAAAAAGACTGGCAGACTAAGCACAGCAGGCTAAGTGACTAGTGATAGGTTTGAATTAGAGCCAGATTAAAGGTACTGTCCTGGCTTTCCACGCAGGGCGCTCGGGGCAGCAGGCTTTTCATCAAGCCCAAACCCTTCCACTAGCATATAATCTGAGGCCGCCATGTTCTGTCAGAGCACATTAACAAGTTTTAAGTCGTGGCCTGAACATCAACATTTCTCTCTCCTGATTTATTTATCATTACTACAAAATATTAACATGAGTTGGATTGGTTTCTATGGCAAAAAGCAAATGCTACTGCAATCACACTAGATGTCATGACTACAGAATGATCATGTTTAAAGAGCAAATGGTGCTCACCACGGAGAGCCACAGTAGCATTTCCACCGTCATTGCTCCTCGGGGCTTTTGTTTTGGACCCAAAGTCTTAACAGGCCATGAAGGCTGATAAACACCTTTCCTTTACTAGCAGACTAAGAATACAATCATCATTAAGTGATTTTTAAGCCTGAGTGTGACCCCATTTATATTCAATTGATTTTTAAAAATGAGGCTTTGTATTTTACTGGGAACCATCCAGATTTTTATTTAAAACAGAAATGCTTTAAAAAAACTAAAAAAAAAAAAAAATACTACACAGTTTCTGTTCTGGACCATTAATTTTTCAGTCAGATCTAACTATCATTTAATTGGTTCCTGATGCTAAAACTTGGATTCCACTTTAAACGCTTGAAACTAGAGCATATAGAATAATTTGTTATGCTGAGCTATTCATCCCAAATGTCCAGGGAAAATAAACCAATCTCAAAATAAAACTGGGCTACTTTCTGTGATGACACAAAATTAATAACATAGTCAAAGAAATAAACCTTGAATCTATGTTTGTTCCTCCCCAAAAATCATTAGGGTTTCCATGATGAAGTAATATTTAATTCATAAGTTTAATATAAAAAGATGTCTGTTGACTAAAAAAAAAACAAAAATTCTGTAACATAACCTTTAGAAGTTTTGCCTAATTTAACAAGACTCGAAATCATAATTCAGATAAATCTGTTTTTCTTGGGTATGTAAATGAATTTTGAGTGCTCCTTATTTTTTCTATATATAGAGCAATTAAAGCTAGTTCTGGTAATATTTTAATCCTCTGATTAATTTCTAGGAGGAAATTTTAACTTTCCAAAGATTTCAAGGCAGTCTATGTCGTTACTCAACAACTTCAACTCTAAAAAAGGAAATACTTTACAGACCAACTTTTATTTTTTTGGTAAGAGTGGGAAAACAATTATCGGATAACTTGGGAATTTAACCAGAGAAGTGGCTTGAGAGATCTGCATTGTAAATAGGTTTCTGTTCACAACAAACAGTCAATTTGTAATCTGGTTCAACTAACCAGCTCAGAAAAACAGCCTCTGAACAGGAGGAATTCCACACACACCCAGATAAGCACTAGTGAAAATCCTTGTGAAATAACTGCTAGTTCAGCATGCACCCATGCAATTTGGTAACCAGTCCTCTGGAGAGACGCCAAATTAGTTAGATAATTGCTCTAACCTGAATGTAGCCCTAGAGGTGCAAAAATCCAAAATTCTTTGGAGCTTTTTAAGGACAGTTTGTAGGTCCTCAGCTATTGACCTTGAGCAATGTTTCTGTAGCTTCAGTGATCGCAAACTATTTTATAAATAAAGAGCTCTCCTTACCACTGAAATGAAGTTTAAAGGCAATATAGCTAAGCTATTTCCAAGAGATGGAAACTGCAAAAGAAAAAGAAGCATATAATATGCACTGTATTTAATTAGAGAAGATTGGGCAAATAGTTTCCTAGTCTTCTAAAACTGTTTTAGAAATATACTGATAAAATGTGTCCTTATTGTTATTTTGACTCTAAACTCCCAAACAATATTTTCATCCAGATACAAAGTACTAGCTAAGTATGTATTTTTAATTTTTTTCTATTAACCAGCTCCTCATTGCTTGTTTTCAGTTCATTTTCTTTTCTATTAGCATTTTGAGTAGCAGTATCAGAAGCATTTTTGTAACTAAGTGATTGTTGCTTTACTGGAAAAATGTCCTTATGCTTGCAATGGCTGACTTTGTTCTCATTCTCTTCACCCTCTATTTGACTTTTAGTCTATGAAGGCGTTTTGATTTGACTGTGTGTCTTTCCAACCTAATGGCCTCCACAAATATCAGAATATTTGTGTTGATTTAACTATCTCTCCTGGCTCTTTCTAGCAACAGCTTCCATAGGCAACACGATTGGTTAGCTTCAGAATATAGTCTGACTTAGTACCAAGAACCCATCATCTGCCTCCTCCCCCATCCCTGAAACCTCTTCCACCTCTGGTACTACCCAGATCAATGAATGGGTCCAAGACACAAGACAGAAAACTGGCCAGATTCAGAGACTCACATTGCTCCCTCAACCCCCATATCTAATCATCCAATAAGACCTGTCCAGTCAGGCCCCAAATGTGCCTCCAAATCATCTCATTTTTATCCTTTGCCCGTTACCTTTGATGAGGCCCTTATCATTTTTTGCCTGGACTATTGCAATACTCCCTTATATTGTCTCTATACATTCCTGCTCTTCCCTTTTGTTTTAACACTAACCATGCAGGTCCCTCCCCTTTATAAAATCACCAATGGCCCCAGTGCCTACAGTCTGCAGTCTGAACTCCTCTGCAGGCCTTACAAGACCTGCTGGGCCCCATCTCTGACCAATCTCTGTAATTATTCTAGTTTGCATGTCCTCAGATTTCTCAATTTCTTTTTATTTTTGAGTTTGCATAAACTCTTTCCTATCCCACACTGTAACGTCTGTGTAGAGAATTCCTTACAGATTCGGGTTCTTCTGCCTCCTATAATTATGGAACTCCCAATCTCCACCCTGGCAGGAGGGCTTTACCTGTCCTTCCTTCCTGGGCACGATTGCTCCGACGTTCAGGGCACTCACCCTTCTGCCAGGGAATGAGTAGTTCACAAACAGTTGTGAGTTCCCTGAAGCCTGGGATGTTTTCTTATCAGTTTTTGTATTCCTAGCACCTAATTCAAGTCCTAAAAATCAGAAGGGGACAGGGAAGTTGAAAAAGGAAAAGAGGAAGACAGGAAAGGAAGGGGAGAAGGTAGAAAGGAACGAACAAAGAAAAGGAAGGAGCCAGAGAGACTGATACCCATGTTAGAATAAATACTTGTAGCCAGCTGAGAACCAACTACTGAAAAGCTGCGCAGTGAAACACCCTGATGCTTGCAGGAGTACATCCTGAGCCTGTACTTGGAAGCTGTGTGTGAGGCATGAAAAAAAGACCTGAAAAAGACAGTATAGTCCTTTCTAACATATCTGAGTCATATGTTAAGATTGGTTTCTGAAACCAATAGTGTCTGAAAGTAAAGAAAATAATGAATGCCAGAATGGTGTGTGAGGGTGGATTTTTCTCCAAAATACACCCTAGAGGTTAAAAGGGAGGGGTGAGGATAAAGATTGACTAGACGTGAGGGGAGCCAAAAAATCACCTTCTCCCCCCTTCAAAGGCATCAGAGAAAGGAAAGGGGGATTGGACATTAATGGAAAAAAATCAAGCACTCTGATTACACGTTACATATTTTTTACTCACTCCGAAGGCCGGGGAAGGGGTTGAAGGGTGTGTTTTTACTAATGATTAATCTCTTTCTCTCTGTGTTTTTCAACCTGGTGACATTGTTGAACTTGGGGGAGGGGAGAGAAGAATTAAAGTAGCAAAAAGTAAGTTTTCTCTGATTCTACCAGGACAGTATCCTTCACAAAAGTTTCCTTGTTTGTTCATTTTTATGTACCCATTGAAATCCCTGTTAGAGAAGGTTTTCCTTTTATGACTTGGCACCTAAATATTCTTTGTCTACTTCCTGTGAAGAATCACCAAATAAAGGATGTTACAGAACAACATTATCATCCCAAAAACGATTTATAATAGATAAGACATCCTAAGGTTTGTCTGCTTAAAAAAGTAATGCTTCTGAGATGATCACTTGTTAAAACATTTGAGAAAGATATGAATGTCTTACTCTAAGAGAGTCTGTTCTTCCTATATGGTGGCAAAAAAAAAAAAAGCCTAAAGACACAGCAGGAATAAATAATTCTCAGTGATTTATTTACAGAGCACTGAAGTGTATGGTTCTGAACAAGATATTTCCCAGAGCTGCGGCAACAGCCTGACACAACACCAGGCCCGTTTCAAGCTCCCAGCTACTCTTCCACAGATGCTCACCTCTGTTTTCCATGCTACATTTCCTGCTCCAGGGTCAGCAACTTATTTCAGTTACTGTTTTCTCTACCCCATATGTCTATCTATCAAGCTAAACCTCTGGGGTCTCAGTTTCGGTGACAAGGGTGAGACTGACTCAGGGACATTTAATCACAAGTCAACCCAAACACTCACCTGTTTTATCACTGATGTACTGCCCATCCCAAATAAGCAATTTAACATTGATCTTTCATTCAATGTACATGTAATGAGAAACCACTGTGTGCCCGGTATGGCATGGACCCCTGGGGGGCAAACGCTGACAACTACCGCTCTTCAGTGTGAACCCACGGTGGCAACGCTGGGTAACAAGTGCTATAAAAGAAGAAACAGAAAGCGAGGATGAGAGAGGGAGGGGCCAACACTAACACCTTTCTCCAGAGCAAACAGAAGTCTGCCTTCAAAGGTAAGTGACTGTACTTGATTGAGACCGCGCTTTGCTGTGTGTCTGAGGACCCTGTTCCACCCGAATGCAACCCGAAGCACAAAGTCACCAGCCACCACTACAGTGGTAGCCACAAGCTCGAAAACTGCTTACAAAGACTCTGCTCCAGAGTGATTAGCCTCATGAATATATTCCTGATATATATTTTTAGCACTAGCTTTAAGACAAGTGTAAGAATTAATTTGTAAATAAAATATTACCTATTTCATAGAGAAATATCAATCTATAAGAAACAAGTGGTCTCTGTGTCTTATTAGAGAAATCGTGTACTTTTTGACACTTAAGAATATTGTATCACTTTAATACTTGATATTATGGAAGTGTTACTGTCTATTTTAATGAGAGTCTTCTCCCCATTTACCTATCTTAAGCAGTTACTACATTAGTAAAGAGAAAGAACATTAAATCTGAGGTTTAAATGAATCACAGCAATTCCAGTGAAAATTATATTGCATGTATGTACATAATTATTTCAATTAACATTACTCACAGCAAAGATACCAAAAAGGACATTCCACGCGACAGGAAACTTGAGGTTCTCAGCGCGGTCCAGAGCGCGTGTACACACTACCCGGTAGTTACGTTCCATCGTAAGGGCGCTGTCGAACATCGTGTACACAGCAACATTAAATATGAGTCTGGAAGCCAGTTAGAAAATCCCTAAACTGAGTTTATTTGAGGACTTAACAATATAAATTGCAGAAAAAGAGAGAATCTCCTAGAGAAACTCCTCTCCAATGTAACACTACAAACAGCCATCCAGAAACATATTTCATCAGCTGAGTAAGACCCCTCTGGCAGGCCATCTCCCAAGGGTAAGCCACAACATCTGTAACATCTCCAGCTCTGGGAGAAAGATGACATTCTCTGAGTCCTCAAGGAACCATATTTTCCCCTTAGAACAAAAAGCATCATCCCAGAGCACAGGCCTTGTCAGCTTTATTACCACAGTCAAACCCCATCCTCTCCTTCCCCCAAACCATCCGCTGTCACGCATACACACACACACACGGAAATCACCGTAAAGAATATAATCATATCATAACAATGATTATTCTAACAAGAATAATCATATCGTTCATTGAGACTTTTCAGAGTCAAATAAATAATTAAGGCTGTCTGATCTCTGGGTTGGTTAGACTTTCACCTTTTGTTTTTCCATTGAAACACGAAAAAGGTATCTATAGTAAATCCTGAAGCTGCTCGCTCTCGATGTCCTTCTTGGGAACAGAAGTCTGATTCTTACTTGGACACAGCATTCCCAAAATTAAAAAGAATGTTCCCCAGCCTGCTTTCAGCTAGATGTGACCACGTGACCAAGTTCTGCCTAAGGAGAGGGTTGAGTGAGTGATTTCGGGCAGGCCTGCTGGAAGGACCCGGCTCAGATGGGAAACCTCTTTGTCTTTCGGCCTTCCCTCCTTCTGATTTGCAACCCAGCTGTGAGGACCGGAGCTGTCCTAAACAGATGGCCCAAGAGGCCATCTTGGACCATAAGGTGACTTTGAGAATGTAAGTCAGGCCAAGGATATTATCTTAGCTGTGGTAAGCTAAGCTACTGTAGAGAGAGAATCCAGACTCAGTGACTTAGAAAACAGATTACCTCTCTCTTTTGCACCGGGTCAGAGCGAGGGCTCCTGGCAAGGGGTAGTCTTGCTCCGCTCATTCAGGAACTCCAGCTCATGGTGTCATCGTTGTAGTGTGGCTTCCAAGGCCATTCTAACTACCACTATACAGCCAAGGCCAAAACAGAAGTGAAAGCCAGGAAGTAGGAGGAAATGGAACGGAAGACCAGGATCAGAGATCTTTTCCTAGGCGTTGAGGATGAAGCTGCCAAAACCCTTTCTGCACACATTCCATTAGCAAGATCTTCATCACACGGCCCCCTCCAGCTGCAAGGGAGACTAGGGAATTCAGTGCCTAACTGGACAGCCACATTGTAGTGACGATTCTATTTCTATGGAAGAAGAAAAGAAACAGATTTTAATAAACAGATGCCAGTCTCTGGACAGATGGTAAGGCAGGAGGGTAAGAGTCTGGGCCCTGCTGGCATTTCGGGGACTGTGCTCTATACTGATTACATCTATTGAGAGAAAAATCCATTTTGTGTTAATTCACTTTTATTTTGTAGTGTTCATTTTCCTTTGCCTTCAAACATGATCCTAAATGATACAAATTATCAGATTTTTACCTTTAAACACAGAAAGATTTTGGTTTATGAGTACAAAATACATATTGGTCAATTAAACAATTATGATATTTATACTATAAAAGATTGCTGTAACAGGATATTGGAAATTATGGCTGTAATTTTAAATTTACTTTTAAAATAGAGCTTTTTCTTATCTTTCCTCATAGTATTTGGCCATGTACTTGAAATATACTATGTAATTTCTCTGTGGGCTAAATATTAATAATATTGGTACAAAAACTGAGATTTATTTAAACAGTGAAATAAATTCCAGACTTAGCAATTATCCAGTAGTTGACACCTCTTTAATCTAGTGATTTTCATATATCATCTACTCAGTTCTTTGTTTTTGAGTTATGATTTTAAAAATAAAAAGAATCACTTACCTCATTGATAAAATGAATAACCTATGAATTAACATGAAACATAGAAAGTAAGATACAGATTTCCACCCTGGCTGGTGTAGCTCAGCGGATTGAACGCAGGCTGGGAACCAAAGAGTCCCGGTTTGATTCCCAGTCAGGGCACATGCCTGGGTTGCAGGCCAGGTCCCCAGTGAGGGCCATGTGAGGAGCAACCATACATTGCTGTTTCTCTCCCTCTCTGTCTCCCTCCCTTCCCCTCTCTCTATAAATAAATAAAATCTTAAAAAAAAAAAAAGATACAGATTTCCCATGTAGAAACGTTTAGTAATTTCAAGTGTTATATTTTACTTGATATATTTTACTTGAGCTTAGTAAAAATAGCATTCAAATCTAAGAGAATCTCATACTACTTTGAAATCATTCTTTGTTGAGTTTTGCTTTTATTGTTTGTGTTTTCATCTTTGCAATTTTGTCGTCTTTTACACACTTCAGTAAGGTATTGGTGTGCATTCTAACCATTGTGTAGGCAGCACATGTACAGATAAAACTTACACTTGAGGGATCATCCATAAATAAAAACCCATTAAATCCAATACTCCTCAGTGCCTCAGTTAGCATAGTAACCTGTCTAAGTGATACCAGCACAGCCACATCAAACTGAAATGACGTGGAAATCTCCTTGGTAACATCAGTGGGAACCAGAAGACACAGTTCGGGCCTCACGGTCCAGAACTCACCAGTCTGATCTTAAGCAAGTCCCTTATTTGCTTTGGATCCTATTCTTCTGATTTATTAAAGTGATGGTTCAAATAAAAAATCTCTATAATCTTGTTCTACTATAGCAATTATTTTCCCTGTTCTAAAGTTCCCCTGACCCTGAGACTACAAGGTCAAGCTTTGTGTGGCTATACGCATAGAGCAAATGGCATAACCTCGTACTGAAATCCTCAGGAACAGGGGAGTTGTCCTTGTCAGAAACAGTCACACAATGGGGGATTCGCAAGGCTGTGTTCTCTACTCTCCATGACAACTTTTGGTAGCACTGACAGTTACCTTGTACTGGGAGTGTATTATTTGCCAGGCCCCGTGCCAAGTGAATTACACACAATATCTCAGTTAATCCTCCTGACAACTCTGTGAGGGCAGTGGTATTATCCCCATTGCACAGATGAGGAATTGGAGGCTTAGAGTGATTAAGTAATTTGCCTGAGCCACACAGAATATAGACTAGAACCCAGGCTGGCCTAGCAAACTGCTCTCTCACCCCTACTCTTGGGCATGCCATTGGAGTCACCCGTATTTCATTACACCATGAAGTCTCCATAGTAAACATTCTTTGTGTCTCTCTCAACTCCGTGCCCTTACTTCTCCTAATAATAGATGTGAACATTGATTGAGCACTTGCCACAGAGTTCTGCTCTTTAAATAGATTGTTTCATTTCACAACAGTCCTCTGAGATGGTATGCTAATACTCTCTCCAGGGAAGGACAGTGAGGTACAAAACAGGTAAGTATATTGCCAAAGCTACCGGCTAATAAGTGAAAAATAAATGTTTGAACTTAATTCTAATTCTAAAATAAATAAAAATATTTAAATTCTGATAACACTCTGGGCCCTATTGTAATGCTTCACATAAACCAACCACATTTGATCCTATGAAATAGGTATTATTGTTATGGATGTCATTTTTCAGATAATAAAACCCAGGCAGTCTTGGGTAAGTCATGACAAAAAGTCAAAATGGTTACAAAACCAGGCTTTCACATCAAACAGACCACCAGTTAGAACTACTAGTTTTATACTCTCAACAGATTACTTAACCTCTCTCTGCCTCAGTTTCTCCATATGTGAAACGGCTGTGTTACAAGGATTAAATGTGTCAGTATATGTAAAGCATTTGAAATAGTCTCAGGAACACAGTGAGAATCACATGATTGTGTAGGCAAAATAAATAAAAATCTAGACTTTGTCTTTTACTACCAAAGTTGTTTCATCTCTCTGTATCATTTGCAAAACATATAAAAAACAGCGTCGACCTTGTAGTGTTATTGTGAGGAAGAGATGAATAAAAATGAAGAGAGTAAATTAGTCATATATATTAGAACAGTACATTGCACATATGTGTTCAAAAATGTAAGCTTTCTTTGTTGTTGTTATTCAGATTATAGCACTGTTCTCATTTTGATTCTTTTCTGATTCACACAAAAATTCCTTCTTTGTCTCAGAAGCGATCAAGCCAGCCCTGCCTTTTTCCTCACACGAGCAGAGATGATGCCTAAGGTGGTCAGCAATTCAGATCATTTCAGGTGAGCAATATGTGCAAGTCACAGAATGCCTTTGTCCCCAGCACTCGGCCCCAGGAAGGCAGGAGCAATTCTCAGTATCTGGGCATGAATGGCTCTCCCTGCGTCATGCAAATCAGCACATGATTATACTGTCTGAAATGTTTTCTAAGAATGTGCCTGACCTGCCCGACTGACTGCAAGGCTCTCAGGGCAGGGCTCTGACATCCACTGTTTTGACGACTCCCACAGCACAAGCTCTCATCCAAAGTATTGACGGATTGCTTGTTGGACTGACTGACACAACAACTGGCCGCCCTCTCGGAGCTGCTCAGCTGGGAGCGCAGGCGTCCTGTTCCCCAGAGGCAGGATTGCAGGGCGGTTACATGCTGCCGGAGCCTGACCGCCTGGGTTAGAAGTCTGTCTCCTCTGTTTTCCGATTATGTGAACTTAGGCAATATAACTCACTTCTTCGTGCCTTAAAAAAAAAAAAAAAATCTCTCTGAAAGGGAAATCATAATCTCTACACTGAGGATTAATTGAATTCATCATGTAAGTATCTATTTAGAAAAACATTCGCACATATTAAGTGCTCAAAATATTTTAGCATTATTGACTTGCCAGCTTGACGTAGTCCGCTTGTCCAGTGGTTTCATAGTCATATGGTGTGTCCCCATCTGAATGCAGAACAGAAGGAGCGTCCCTCCTGTGTGGGTGGAGGCTGTCAGTCCAGCAGGGAGAAAGCTTCCCACGGCAGCTGTGCCCTGCCCATCACGCCAGCAGCAAATGCATGCCAAGCGTACATACCTTCATGAATCATTTTGGCTGTTAAGAAGCATTCACCAACATGACCTTCTCTTTTCTTCTTGAGCCATGTTAATAAGGCTATATCACTTGCCACTCACACTTACGTACACATGCAAAAAAATTAATCTTGTAGCAATTATATCATGTGGGCTTGTCCTTGGACACTTCTGTCCCTTGTTCTGTCCATAAACATTTATTGAGTGTCCCACTACTTAGACACAAGGCTAGGCACTACAATTATAACACTGAAAATCCAGTTTCCAACCAAAATGTATAATCTGGGGAGTAAAGTAGAAAGAGAAGTAAATAGACAAATATAAAACCACGTGGTGTGCATAGAGTTTCAGGTGGGACGTAGCAGCGGGGAGGGGGGAGGGGGAAAGTTGGTTCAAAAATTAGGCACCGAATCAAAAATGAGAGGTTCCAAGAAGGCTTCCCAAGAGAAAGTGGCATCTAAGGTAAGACTTTAAGCAAAGACATGTTAATTCTCACAGTTATCCATTGTGTGGATGAAGAAACCGAGGCAGAATGACCCTCATCTGAAGTTATAAAAATGTATGAGAGCTTTAGAAATAAAACATTGTCCTGAAGACTTGAGTTCTTTACTTCGACCATCACACCATGCTCCCTCCCTCTCTCCAAAAGATCTAAACATTTTAAGTTTATGAGTCTGACAACTTCAATGGCATTCCTTCCCCAGGCTGTAAAATTCTAGCCCTGCCACCACAGAGCTGTTTTTTTCTGAATTTCACAAACTTAGAGATAACACTGACTCTAGTTTTCTGGCCAGCAACAGTAATAGAGCCCAGAACCTCGGTTTGTATTTGAAGACTAACTTTACAACTGCAAAAATGCTGGTGCCTGTAAAATCCAGGCCAGAGAGTGAGGGTGAAAGAAACGAGCTTTCTGAGATTTCCTGCGTTGGGAAAACTAGAACTTTCTAATCATTTTGTTAATCTTGGTTTTCCCTTCAAAGTTATTTTGAAGGGTTTTGTTTGTATCAACACAGGAAAATATCATGTCATAGCAATATCTATAATAATAAAAATGATCTGCCTTTTCAAAAATTAATACTTTGTGTAATAAAGTTAGGTAGCTAAGATGTGTTTCTCATTTTATACTGATTAGTCAGCAAAAATAAAGAGGTTGGATCAACATGTCAGCTTTGCACAAAGGCACCTACACATAAACTACTTCATAAAATACAGTTTATAAGTAAAAATTTTCCTGTGCTTCACATGGATGCATATGTCCATCCTCAGCTCTGATAATATTGCACAAGCATTCATTAACCAAGAAACTTTATATGCCATGGTAAAACTGGTTCAACCAAAATATTCAATGATGTCCTTTGCCAAGCATGTGAAGGCTACCGCTCTCACAGCCAAATCTGGCTCACTTCTGTTCTTACAATCTTGTAATTTGACAAACGAGACATCCCCACTCCCACCCCAATTCATTCAGTCAGATTGATTGCACTATATCAGTTCAAGTTTATAAGAAAACAGAGGAATTATTGTGAAAATAAAGATGTTATTTTGGCATAATTATAATCAGTAACTTGAGGCGTGCCAAAGTTAAGTCAATAAAGGTTATTTATAAAGCATGAGGTACCACAGTACTGTTAGGAATAAATAGAACCCAGGACTTCAATTTCTAACTTCGGCTAACTCCTTCTCAACCGAAAGAAAGAATTACTGCTGAAGTTCTAGAGAAAGAATAGTGTCAGCAGGCTATATTTTACATTCTTTATTGAAAGAATATTTTAGAGATGAAACGTGATAATCAGATGTTTACTCCTGCAAGAAAGAATGGATTCATATCATCTTCTGCTTTCATCATCTGACTGTAGGATGCCCATAAAATTGAATAAATGCCAAAGAGAATATAGGCCAAAGTGCAGTAAGTACAGCGAGAGCTTGAAGCTAGAAAGCATGTACTCCCAAAGCAATTCTTCTCTTTATTGAGTACTTTACAGTCTACAAAATTTGCTTAATTTCACCAAAACTCATCAAGTGCCTTATGTGTGCTGGCGTTGTCCTAACAGCTCTGGCCAGCAAGGAAATCAAAGTCCCATCCCCGCCGTCTCACTTAATCCTTGAAACAAGCTCACAAGAGGTGGATGTTATTCCTATTTTATGGTTAAGAAAAGTGAAGTTTAACAGGATTAAATGATTTTCTGAAGATCCTGGAGCGGTCAGACTGAGAAAGTCAGACAGCATGAATGCTGGCCAGTTGACTACCACACCAGCCCCTGGTAAAATAAATCACTCTACCTCCAGGGGGTGCCCTTGAGCCCTCTTGTGGCCATTCTTAGAGCTTTTCCTGTTTAAACCACCTATTATCTGGAGGACAGCTCCAGCAGTCAGCTGACTGACCTTTGAACAAAATGTTGGAGAGAAGAAAGAAGGCTCAGAAACTGGAGAAGAGGGTGAGACGGAAGAGAGCGATGTAAAAAGGGGATAAGATTCCAGTCTTAACCCTTTTCTCCTCCGCATCCCTGAATAAGCGGAAAATGGCCATTATTTTCAAGTAGGTGTGGATTGTGATATTAATGGGTTAATGCTTATTTTTTAAGTAAGTTTGGTTCCCAACAAATTTTACAGTTGCTCAAAAAAAGTTTAGCTGGTCACATGGAGAATGCGAAAGTTACTCCTCGATTCAAAATCGTTTCATATTCTGCCAAAATCATATAATAACAAAGTCCATAGTCGTGATTAACCTTTAGGCTGTGGTTCTCAACACCAGCTGAACAAGAGAGCTTTTAAACATTACCAAGTATCTGACCCTCCGTAAACTCATTAAAATAGAAACTCTGGAGATGGAACCCCAGCTTGAGTTTTGCTTTAAACTTCACCAAGTGATTCTCCTGTGCATCAGAAGCTGGTGACCTAAGCCTTGCAGCTCCAGGTGTAGTCCTGGAGACCAGCAGCAGCATTATTTCAGAACTTGTTAGAGATGCAAATTATCAGGCCCCACCCTAGAGCTCCGAAAGCAAAACCGTGGAGGTGAGGCCCAGAGAGCTTGTTTTAAGAAACTCCCAGGTGATTCTGGCACATGCTCAAGTCTGAGAACCAATGCCTTAGAATATTTTGTTAGTCAAATGAACAAAACAGAAACAGATTCATACATCCAGAGAACAGACTGATGGTTGCCAGGGGGAGGGAGCCTGTGGGGCTGGGTGGAAAAGGCAAAGGGCTTAAGAAGTACAAATCGGTAGTAACAGAATGGTCACAGAGATATAGATTTCAGCATAGGTAGGGAATATAGTCAATAATATCGTGATAACTATGTATGGGACCAGGTGGGTACGGGAAGCCGTGGGGGACCACTCTGTAAAGTACATGATTTTCCAACCATTTTGCTGAAACTAATACAGAATCATATTGAATGTAAACTGTAACTGAAAAATAAAAATTTTTAAAAGCTATAATCTATCTAGTTAAACATCCCAAACAGCTCCTAAGCCATTTCATTTCCTAACATGAGAAAGGAGGAACCACTTGAAAAATAAACTTTGCATTTGGAAAAATGAGAACCACGGTAAATAAATTCAAATTAAATGATGTAGACAAAGCTATTAGTTAAATTTTTTTTAGTTTTTCCTCTACTTTTCATTGATTTTTTTCCTTCTGTTCCTAGTGATCAAATGCTGATGTTCTCAGAGTGCTGGCCTGATGAAATGGGGTTCCTTTCTCTTTAATTGCATAAGACACATGTGAGCACAGAAACATGAGTTACAGATTTACATGTATTCATCTCTGTGAGAGCAGCATTCTCCAAGTATCATGCAAGCCTCACGTGACCGTCTTGGGTGCCACAGGCAGGCATAAGTTGTTTACATTAGCAAATACACTTCAACAAAAACACATGTTGCCGGTTAGCACTCTCAGCTCCTCACACAAGCCATCCTGTGTGGAGTTAGACTCTGTTAGAAGAATTTAAATGTAAAAGTCCTTTTTTTATATTTGGCTTCTAACAATCATCTGGAGATCTCAAAACATTTTGGATATGTTAGTTTCAATTCTCTGTTAATGCAAGGAGTTAATGTGACTGATCCAAAACCAAGGAGTAGGAGTCAGACACGCAGAGCTCGGCAGGCCACGCTCTGCCTGGACATCTGAATACGAATGCGTTCAGGGGAAAGGCACGGGGGAGGGGGGGAACTTATCATTCAGAAGCCAATGAAAACAGCCCATGTTGGAGAACAGGGACGTAAACAACACAGATAAGTGCAAGTCTGAAGAGCAGAGGGATGTCATTAAAGTGACACAGGCTGAGGACAAGCAAGCCATTTCCACTGGCAGGACAAACACTCAGCTTGTGGGCTCAACCTGTGGGTATAAAGTGTAAGTACTTCTAGATTTATTGGTAACTAGTGGGTGCTCTTGGCCCCCACAGTGCCATCTCACTGCCGGGGCTACCCCATGCTCCCCCCGCCCCCCCCACCCATGTCTCCTACCCGCTCCCCCCACCCCCATCCTGCAGCTGCTGCCACGAAGTCTGTTGAATGTTTCTAAGACCACCCCTGTATCCATCTAGGCCTTAAAATGACTCAAATATAAATGAAGTAAATTTCACTTGATGTAAAAAATTACTAAAATATTTAACTTCTCAGCTTCCCACCATGTATTTTTGTTCTGATGTGAAATTCCCACGAACATCCATATATATTTTAATGTGGGGGTATATTCCAGTGGACAAGGACCTGTCCCTACCATTAGCATTGGCATCAGCAGGGTCCACAGTGGTCATTGTGGTGGCAGTCACAGTCACAATTGTAGTGACATGCCACCCACCTTTCTTCTCCCATTGCACACGTCTCCTAACCAGAGAGAGTCATGGGCCACCAAAGCACTGGTTGTTCTTTTCTCAGAGCAAGCATTTAAAGGAGCACACAGCAGCTTGGAAAAAAGAAAATACATAAAAATCGCTAACTTCATAGAGTTTGAATATGAAAACTTTTTTTTCACTTTTATCTCAAAACATTTGTTTCTGCTACATTGAAAGAAAGGATCTCCCAATGCAAGTGCCCGATGGGCTGTTGATGAGCCATGTTGCAGATTCATAAGCCAGAACTGTCTCTTGACTGACCATCCTCAACCTTCTCTTTCAAGCCTTTTTGGATAATCGAGAAAGAGAGAGAGGAAGGTGTGAGGAAGCATAGAGTAGAAACTCCCGCTGGACGGGACCCAACTGTCCACAGCAGGCTCAGTCTCTGTCACGCAGACTCTAACAAAAGTTTCCAAGCCCCCACCTCCCAAACCTGCTTGTTCAGTTTTGCCTATTGTCCAGTTCACACCCATCGATTCTCTCCAGCTCTCTGTTTACATTCTCTGCCAGCTTTCTTAGCTGGACACTTTACTTCCTGGTCCAATTTTGACCCAAGGTCCCAGGGTCACACCTTGCAACCTCGGGACAGTGGCTCTCACACACCCAGGCCCAGTTCTTGGGAGCCGGGCCTGAGCAGACCCTTGCTTGCTTGGCAGGGGAGTGAAGGGCCGGGTCCTGTCCTCAGCAGTGGGACATTTTCACAGGGACTTGCAGGCCTTTGGATCCCTCACTCTCTCCACCTGTACTACCATGTAGTCACCTCACTATGCCTAAGGACCTGCTCTTGCAAGTTACCTTCTCAGAACTCTGGAACTCTTGCCTCACCAGGGTTTCAGTTGGTAATGGCGCTAGTGGTGAGTCATCATAATCATAAAAGAAAAAGGCATTTTAAGATCCAAGCAGGAAAAAGAAAGATTCAGATAAATGTATCTATAATTTTCAACATGAAAACAGTCCACTTTATATATCCCTTCCTTACATAGCCACTAATGAAGAATTTCTGTTTGAAATAAGCCCCAAAGGCATGTGTCATATAGAAAGTTGTTTCCCTCTTTTAGGTTGTTTTTAAGAAATTCTAGAAAATATTAACTGAGTGCCCAAGACTTCGCTTTAGCCTCGATTCCTCTCATCCACATTCTGATGAGGTTCACTATGTAAAGAGGATTAACTTTAGCATTTAATTTAAGCACTCCAAGGATTATATTATCCATAAATGTCAGTAAATAAGCATTATCTTTATCCTTTGGTATACAAGATATAACACTCTTGTACCAAACTTGTTTTTCAATTCGGTAAGTTTGGTGTGGGTGGGGCTTTTTTAGAAACTGGTGTGTGACCAGCAATATAAGTCAAAGATCCATCTGGCACTTAAACTCCCTTTATTTTCTCCCATTTACCGTAGGCTTATGTCAATTCTGGTTTTTAGTTAATCAGCCCATACCAGTATCATCAATGTTTCCCAGAAGTAGACATCTTTGTCTTCAATCACATGTACTCAGAATTTAGTATTTCAAGTATTTTCTTTATTTAAATCCCTGATGTTGAGAAAGAAAGACTAAATTAGATCTACCCTAGCAGCAGGAACATTCAGTCTCAAAGCTTTGCTTATCTATTTGTGCTTTACCACAAATATTTTCTTTCTGCTTTCTCCCAGTTTTATTATCACATTCCCTGTTATTATGATTCTGCTAACAGATCTGGTTATAAATTCATCAAAACTAATGCTCTCAAGAAATTACCTATAAAATTCATTATCTCAGATCACTATCCTAAATCTCACCTCTGCTAAAATTACAAGGATAATAAAGAAAGCATTAGATTTCCAACATCACCCCAAAATCTTATTTTCTTTATTTGTCAATTATTTTATTTCACAGTTACAGTTCAATGTAAACATCAAGATTCTACTTCCCTTATGAAATGCTGGCAGAACCTCCAGTGGCCTTATGGAGACATATATTTACAAAGTAAGATAAAGTGTTAAAGATTTTGCAAAGCAAAGACTCAGAGTACCTAAAATCAGGAGAACAGTCCTCATTTTTCACATTTCTCCACCATGGCAAGCTGCTTTTTTGTCAGCACAACACGTCTCCTACGTAACCGCGGTGTTTGTTCCGCAAGAACGTCTGTGTCGGTAGAGCTGAGATACTGCAGCCCAGTAGCATCTGACTGTGTAGGAATCCCTCAGGATTTATTTATGGGAAGATGGAAATATGGACATTCCTTCTCCAACTGAGATCAGTTTTCTGTAGAAGGAACCAAAGATAACATAGGCCTTTCTGGCATACTTTCTTGCTTTCCCAGAATTTAAGTTTACATCACTGCTTGTAAGAATAGTCACAAAGATTATTCTGTTTTTAATCCAGAAGTATAATTCTGTTTATTCAATATAATTTCAATTTATGGCAACCCATTTTATAGTTCACATCACAAAATATGCTACTGATATTTATGTTAAGATAACTTACAAAATATTATGATATGTTTTTATATGTCTTCCTTCCAATCATCTTTCTTCATAAGATTTAGTCAGAATGAAATTATTAATAGCAATAAAATGAAAGACAATATCAAAGGAAAAAAAAAGTTTTTCCTATTATTAGTTATCACCCTGAATCTGCACTAGTGGTTTTCTATCCTGGCTACATACCAGAATCAGAATTTGTAAAAGTACTGATGTTCAGATCACATCTCAGACCAAATAAATCAGAACTGCTGGAATGGGGTCTGGACATCATCATTTTATAGAAGCTTCTTGGGCGATTTTAATGGCCAGCCAGGATTGAGAAACACTGTTCATCTTATATCATCAGCCTAGATTTTCCTTGTTATAATTCCGTTTTTGTCTTCAGTTAGCCTAACATTGCTTTTTGAGTTATTAAGGTACATCAAGGATTCTCACTAAAAGTGTTGTTTTCATTCATTCATTCACCAATACTCTCTGGCGTCTGCTCTGTCCCACACACTGTGCTACATTCAGAGGGAAGTTAGAGCACTGAGCAAGAACCATTGTGCCTTCCTTTAGGGAGAGAATGGAATAAAAAACAAATATTAAATAGGCAAGCGGAGACTATATGGAAAGTAAACCAAACTATTACGATAAGTGCCATGAAGTAAAAGCCTGTCTGAGGCTTGAGACTCGCCAGATAAGGAGCTGGGAGTGCCCGGCAGAGGGACGGGCACAGGGGAACCGCTGAGATAGAGCGGGGCTTGTTCGCGGGACTGCGGAGAAGGCGCCTGTGTCCGCGGTAGCACGGGGTGGGATGGCAGAGCTCGGCTGAAAGGCAAGACTCACATCGTTACGGCATTAAGGTTGTGTTAAGAAATGTATACTACGTGTTACGTACAACAGGAAGCCACTCGGTATTTAGAAGTGGGAAAAAGGAGAGTGATGAGATCCACATCATCGCAATTAACGAGGGAAAGAGTCCTCCTTACCCCACCCAGCAACATTTTGAGAGTAAGATGTTCACGAACTAGCGAGTGTCTGGCAGGCGGAATAATTTACTAACCTGTTTATAAAAATGAAGCCCTTACCTGCAGATCCCAGCCTCACACAAACACACGAGCCACCTAAGGTTCCGCACGTGAGGTAAGTCAACTCAACCTTATATTGGCTGTCAGTCCTCAGCTGTACCGTGTCTCTAAATAACTGACTTTAAATGTAGTGATGGCCATTCTGAAAAATTAATAAATCACTCTAATTATTTACTTAGTGTTTGTAATCATGATCTTTTCTTGGCAAAGTTAGTGGCTGTTTTTTGTTGTTAGTCCAGAACCTGAGTTCCTTCTGAAGAGAAGAAAACACTTCATTCATTTGCCCAGGAAAAGTTGTATCATTTTAAGCAAAAGCTGTTGATTTGATTTCCGTTGATGAATATTAGCCAGTTGATAAATCTTCAAAAAGAAACATATCTACATATCAGCACAATGGATTTCTTATATGCCAATAGGACTGGTTCTATGGAGCATCCCAGCAAGATAAATATGCTGTGAGAGAAAAATGACATTTTTCTAAATTATGTATTCATGGTTTTAATGACTTCTTCCAAGCATGGCATAAAAACAGTGCCCAAGAAGAAATCATCAGGTCTGTGCTTAAATTATAATTTTATGACTTAGATGAATCTCCTATTTGTTCATTAAAAAATGTGTTATCCTTTGTATTAATTTCCCAGAGTTGCCATAACAAATACTGCAAACTAGCTGCTTAACGCAACAGGAATGTGTTCTCTCACCATGTCAGCAGACTCTAGGGGGTACTCCTTCCTCACCTCTTCCAGCCCCTAATGACTCCCAGCTTTCCTTCTCCTATGGCAGAGGCTCTGCCTCTGTCTTTACCTGGTCTTCTTCCCTGTGTCTCTCTGCGTCTTAAGTCTTCCTCTCTTTTCTCTTATAAGGACACATCACTGGATTTAGGGCTCTACCTAAATCCAAAATGATCACATGTAGAGATCCTTAATTACATCTACAAAAACCTTAATTTTCAATAAGGTCACATTCACAGGTAGTGGAGGTAGAACTTAGATATATCTTTTGGGGGCACACAATTCAACTCACTATGCCCTTCTAAGCTTTGTAGTTAACATTATGTTCACCTGCAAAAGAGACATCACAAAATAATAGTGGCTAAACAAGAAAAGTTGATTTTTGTCTCAAGGTAAAGCTCAAGTAGAAAGGAGAATGTTGATATAGCTCCCAGTGTTGTAAAGGACCCAAACAGCTTCTTTCTTATTTTAAGAGGATCCCTAAGTTTGTCCTTAAATTTACCTCATGGACCAAGATCACTGCTCTATCTCCAGCCATCATTTCTGCATCTCAGCCACCAGGCAGATAAAAAGGTAAGAAGAAGAATACATCCTCCTCTTTTAACAAAACTCCCTAGAAAATTTTCACATTACTACCAGTTACATCTCATTAGCCAGAATTTAGTCATATGGCAAACCTAGCTGTAAGAGAAGCTGGAAATTATAGTTTTTATTCTGGGAAGCCATTTGCCCAGCTAAAATTCAAGAATTCTAATACTGAAGAGGTGAAAAATAACATCTCTGCCCCAACAGCAAAATAATCTCCCAGGATTGTTTTGAAGAAATAAACATCAAGAATTGCTATATTCTATAAAGAATCGATGCCTGCACAGAACTTGACTAATCTTAGAAATAAACACTTTTCACAATAGTTCCCCCTCCCCGCCTTTTTTTCCTTAGTATTATTTGGTCTCCATATACACCCATTAAAAATTTATTGCATTTATTGACTGTTTTAACGGTCTTATCAATTCATTTGATTGCTACTTATTAAGGCAATATCTAATAGGGGTCACTATAAAAAGTGACATGAATGAAAGGTACCATACAAGCAAAGGTGCATGTTTTGAGTAATAGAGAATTACATTCAGAAGAAGGAAACAGACTTGGGGAAAAGAGGAAAAACAGGGAAGAAACAGTAGGCTCCTGCTTCAGCAGAAAATGAGCTGTCCGTCTCACCTCTGACTGTGGCAAAAGAACAGCTACCCCAACAACAAAAACTTAAGGCCGGTAGAGGTCCTGATCAGAGGACATCTCATCTGAGCTGATGGAAGAAAGAAATGCTTTAGGAATTCCTGTAAAAGTAATATTCAGAGACAACTACAGACCACGACATTGACTAGGGATGTTTGCTTAAAGTAATATAGAGGAGGTGGGGAGAAAACTCAGCTCAAGGAAATAAAGCTTACAGGAAACAAGTCCCAATAAGCCAAATGGAGTAGTGGGTTGCCCCTAAATCCCTGCTAGTGAGCAGAGAGTTAAGACAAAGAAATTCAGAAGTGAAAAATGACCTCGGCACTAGGGAGGTAAACAAGCAGATGGCTTTTCCAAGGATAGCATCAGAAAACCCTTGTCAGATGCTGCCAATCACAAAATATGGTATCCTCTGGAATTTTGCCCCAAGGAGCAAGCAAACAGAGAATATTTGCCGAGTAGTAACCAGGGAAACATGTCTTAATAACATGATAGGTGAAGTGCCAGCACAGCCTGCTGGTAACATTCGTTTACCAGCAGTGAGGCGAAGTCCCACCAAGGTAAGAATTGACGACTACTACCCTGGTTAGAGCATCATCCCGTACACCAAAACGTTGTGGGTATGGTCCCCAGTCAGGGCACATACCTAGGTTGCAGGTTCAATCCCCAGTTGGGATGCAGGGGAAAGGCAACCATTCATGTTTCTCTCTCTCTCTCTTCCTCTCTCTCTCAAATCAATACACATATCCTCAGATGAGCATTAAAAATAATAATAATAAAATTTTTAAAATATTTTATTTATTTATTTCTAGACAGAGGGGAAGGGAGGGAAAGAAACATCAATGTGTGGTTGCCTCTTGCACACCCCACCCAATGGAACCTGGCCCACAACCCAGGCATGCGCCCCGACTGGGAATTGAACCGGTGACCCTTTGGTTCAGAAGCCAGCACTCAATCCACTGAGCCACACCAGCTGGGGCTAATGGTAATTTTTTTTTTAAATTGACTACTGCTTTCAAAAATATGTATTTGTACTTTAAATACTTGTTCATTTCTTTATTGACCCATGCTTAATGGATCTATGTAAATCCTAATAACAAGATTGTGTTTGTGGTAAAACCTACAGCTAACTCATTTAAAGCCTTCAGTTTTTCTGTTCTTAGTCATACATCTTTTACCCTTATCAATGAAACCATTGTTTATTACACCCTTGTGTCTAATTAGACAGACAATCCTGTCATTCAGAATCACTACTTAAATGAACAATTATCCAGTTAATAAACGTATAAAGGGAAGTCCCCTGAATTCAGGCACTGGTGGAAGAATTCACGTGTTTTCAAAATGGTAGGCAACAAAAGATTTTTTTCAGTGCCCTGATATGAAAAGCAGAGTCATAGTCCCCAAGACACTAAAAAAGAAAAAGTAACTTAAATATCATTCCAACTATTCCAAAAATGGTAGAAATGATTATGTGGCAAAAGATAGAGAACTTTCATTTATTATTGGTTCAGACACCCATCACTGACCAGCTAGTTACAGGTCAGATTACTTTTTTAGCTCCCAGAATATCCTTTTTTATTTCATATCTGTTATAATCCAATCCCCTAAAAATGTCGTAGAGTTCATATAAAGACCACACAGGGAAGCAGATGCAAGGGCACTTTACGCTGTACAAAGCAATATATTGATGCAAGACGTTCGTACTTCTACAGCAGGAATGCGTTCGTTGAGGCGTATTTTGCTCACTTCCATTCACCACAGGACCAGAGTAATTGCTAGAGTGTTGATAGGATTTTGTTTTATGTTCATTGTTATATAGATTGTATTCCCATTTCACCTTTTAGGTCTCTATCTTGATTCTGCAATTTGTTTGCTGAATTTTCATTTTGCTTGTTCAGGGATAAAAATCTTCTATTTATGATCCTTCCACTACAGACTTTTTTCTCCTTCCGCAGCATGGGATTGTTGGTGTGTCCTTAAAATCTTCTTTCAGGAGAGCACACGTGTGTGAAGAAGGAGTGACTTCCCATGTTCCTTCATTACTAATTGGCTGTAAACGTTTTAGAAAGAGGAGAACGAGTTAGTTCAATGGGTGGATGGGCTGTGGGGGGAGCGTGGGTCCTCAGCCTTGCCCTCTGCCTCCAAACACTGGGAACAAACATCCACTGGGGCGCACTTATTCTTTCCTCGAACAAGACTCCATACACTCTGGCTTAAGTTCTCCCTGACAATAATAACCAACGTGAGCCTAGAACCGATAAGAAATAAGACAAAAGAGTCAGCTGGTGAACAAAAATATAACTTTTGTTACAGACAGACTGGGTTAGAATACTAAGTTTACAGTGGAAAACAAAATGGGTTTGTGTACTCCCAACCCTCAGCCTACTCCTCGGAACAGCCCACCTGAGGGAAAGTTTGAGACCACAAGACAGTCACACTGCCCAGGTCACTGCCTCCACTTCTCTGAATGGAGAATGTGAAGACTCAAAATCCCTCATAATCAGGACTTTTCATGGAATAGCTCCCCACAGTCAAGGAGGTTGGAATAATGGCTTGACAGCCAATTAGGCAAAAACACATCACCAGGAAGAGTAAGGAATTGGTTAAAGGTTTGGTAGTGCATAGGGGTGTCTCTCCTCACAGAAACCAGGAATCAAATAATATAGCTAACATTTATTTAGTTCTCACTATGTGTCAGGCACTGCTCTGAAAGCTTTACCTGGATTACCTCATCTAATTTTTTAAAGACTTTATTTATTTATCTTAAGCGAGAGAAGGGAGGGGGAGAGAGAGGGAGAAAAACGTTGACATGATAAAGAGACATCAATTGCTTGCCTCTCACACAAATACTGACTAGGGACCAAACCCACAAACCCAGGCCTGTATCCTGACAAGGAACTGAACCAGAAACCTTTCACATTGCAGGATGATACCTAACCAACTGAGGCACATCGGTCAGGCATAACTCATTTAATTATTATCTCCATTTTACAGATGAGGAAACTGAGGTATAGAAAGATTAAATAATTGAATGAGAGAAAAGAAAATCATGTCCAAGTAAAAAGCTTACCAGGAGACAAAACAACATTATATCACTTCTAGAAATCAATGAGAAAATCCAGCCTAGAGGAAAATGTTTCTTTTCTTGTATATTTAGGGTTTCTTCTCCTAATACATCTGGGGCTATAGAAAAATACCAGTGCTGCTTATGCACGGGGCTGGCCTTCATAGGGTGTGACAGGAAGGACGGGGGAATGTTCTTCTCTCTGCAAATATGTCTCCCTTAGGTTGGGTGGAACCTGCATGAAATCTCGACTGACGTCTCTCTGTCTTCTCAGGTTAATGTTATCCAAGATCAATTGTAAAAGATAAGTGTTATTAAAACGGTAACCAAAAACAGCAACAATGAGTTCTGTAACAGCTTTTACTTCCTTGCAATATATTAATTTGGAGGTGGGAGTTAGCCCTAAAAAAAGATCCCTAAGGAAGTGAGACAGAGCTGGGGGAAAATGACAAGGGAAGAGTTCTCAGGGAGAGAAGCTGGGTAAGAAGGACTCGCAGGCATCCAGGAAGCAGTGTGAGCACAAGACAGAGAATTGCCTGCCCCTCCCTCACTCCTTCACTTTATTGGACCTAATGTCCCCAAGTCTTTCTTTAGGGGGTTTTCTTATAAAACCCCTGTCAGTTGCCAAAAAGGTCATTATTGCCTGTCTACATTGCAATAAAACCACTCTTCTTTCCTGAAGCTCTTCAACGGCCCCTCCCACGAGCAGATACCCTCTCTCCCTGAGAGGGCATGAAGTCAGGAGTGATAAGAAGGACATCAGTTCTGTGATGTTACATGTGTAACATGAGTCCTATGACATCAGGTCTTTCCCCATGGATTAGTTTCCTGTGGCTGCTATAACAAATGATCACAGACTGTGTGCCTTAAAACGGAAATGTATTCTCTCACAGTTTTCGAGGCCGGGAGTCAGAAGTCAAGGTGTTGGCAGTGCCATACGACCCCCACAGGCTCTAAGGGAGTGCCCTTCCCTGCCTCTTCCAGCTTCTGGCGCCTGTCTGCAGTTCTTGGCTTCCTTAGCTTGCAGCAACACCCCCCCAATCTGTCTCCATCTTCACACATTGTCTTCTCCTCTATGTCCTCTCTTCTTCAGTTAGCCTCAAACCTCCCTCTGAATTTGTTACAAAGACACTTGCCAAAGGATTTAGAGTCTGCCCAGATAATCCAGGATGATCTCATCACCTCAAGATCTTTAACTTCGCTACATCTGCAAAGACCCTTTTCCAAATAAATCAACACTCAAGGTTCCAGGGATTAGGACGTGAAAATATATTTTGTGGGACTCCATCGGGAGGATGAAAGAGGAAAGTGGGGAATTGATACATTGTTTTAGAACCCCAGTCTACCTCACCCCATCAAGAAAAATGCTAAAATGAGAGGTTGTATATTGATGCTCTGAAGAACGTGCCAGGGTGGGGGAAATAAGCCACTGCGTACACGTCCCCACAATGCTGATAAGCATGAATGTGATCTTGGATGATGCATTTATCCTTCCAGGGCCTCAATTTTCTTATCTATAAATGAGGAGTTGTTCAAATGTTCTTTGAGAACTCTTCCAACTTCAACATCTTATGATTCCACAGAAAATTCCAGGCATGTTTTAAAGCCCAGCATGCACACAGAAAACAGACAAAAGTAATGTTATCACAGCCAGTCTTTCACTCAGCAAAGACTTCGAATGCCTTCTTTTTGCCGGGAAAAGGAAGAGGCTTCAGCACACCGATAAAAAAGCCATTGCCTTGACTACAACTAAATCCCCAGAATCTCTCAGTGGTGCCAAATCAACAAGCCCCCACAAAATTAAACTGTTTTATACGAAGTATACCTTATCTAAAAGAAGAAAAACGACGAGGTGGAAGGGAAGAAAGAGTCCTAACATAACTAATCTGGAGCGGGGCTGCCTCGTCTGCTCTCTGCACACCTGATTTTGGGCTGTGCTAGGGAGACACTGCACTGGAAAACAAAGCATGTGGGTTCTGAGCATAATCCTAACCCTATGAGATCTTGACCATGTGATTTAATATTCCAGAATTTGTTTGTTCATGTGGAAAATGGAAAAACGATAAGAATGTAGATGCCACAGGGAAACGGTGAGGACCCAACTGAAGAAGGTATGGGAGGCATCTAGGAGCAGCTGCCTGGCCTGTGTTGTTTCTTCCGTTTGCCTTGCTCAGGAGAAAGTAAACAGATCTGACCTTAAATAACATTGTAAAGTTCACTTTTCACCTGCTTTCCTGTACTTTTCTTTTCCCTCTTGATGGTAACTCTTCCTGGCATTTTGTTCATTTGGCCCATTTATTCTTGCATTCAACAAATAGCAATTATTGATATCAAGGAATTTTGATAGGAACATGAAGATGAATAATATTTAGGCCACAGCATTCAAAAGCATACATATATGTCCTATACGGCAAAATCATGTACATAATCTACACAATCATTGAGAAATTTAACTAATTCCATGTCACTCATCTTTATAATGGAAATAATTACATTCATTTCTTATTTCTCAAGATTATTGAGAAATTAAAAAACTTGTTGAGTAAGATCTTTAAATCTTTCACTAAACAGCAAATGGAAATATACAGTTTATTTTGATGGTTTTTATTTGCCATTGTATTAATATTAAAACTACTTTGAAAATAATAAATATATAGACAATTGACTACAAATTTTGACTAATTCAAATGAATTCTCATAACTACCAATTAGATTTGTTCATTTATATCTCTCTGCTTATCTACATATTTATTTCTTTCCTATTGCAAAAGTTAAACTGGAGCAGAAAAACTAGCTCATGTAGGCAGCATTCAGGAGCCTGACTCAGGTTAACAGATATAGACTGAACAGAAGGAAAAACTGCCTTTCTCTTTTTTTTTTTTAAAGATTTTATTCATTTATTTTTAGAGAGAGGAGAAAGGAGGGAGACAGAGAGGGAGAGAAACAGCAATGTATGGTTGCCTCTCACATGGCCCCCACTGGGGACCTGGCCCGCAACCCAGGCATGTGCCCTGACTGGGAATCAAACCGGAACCGCTTGGTTTCCAGCCCACACTCAATCCACTGAGCTACACCAGCCGGGCTAAAAACTGCCTTTCTTAAATTTGGACGTTCACTAATTGGCCTTGTCATTCCTCTACCTGGTGTGTTTTTGGGTTTTTGTTTGTTTGTTTGTTTGTTTTTGTTTTTTGTAAGGCAACCTGCTTACCAAGCTGCAGACAAATCACATAGGAGTATTCTCTTCATTATGATGAAGTACAACAAATCAGATTTCTAGTTTCTTTCATATAAGTACTTTTATAAAACAGGTAACAAAAGATGCTAAATATAATCCAGAAGAGTTAATGTGCATATGGAACATTATATTCATAGGAAGAAATCAAATTTTTTATGAATTCTAAATTTGTTGTGTTTTCAATACAGTTGTGATACAATAACAGTGTATAATGAGTTAGCCAGCCCTTTTGACATAGAGTATTGAAATGAATGAAAAGGGATTATTTTTACCTTCTCAGGGCCAAAACAATCTAGGGATTGGACTTGGCACATGATGCACCATTGAATAATATTTCAACCTATCATTTTAGACTGCTAAGACCTGTCACTTACTTTTTTTTTAACTGACCTGAGACAAGGATGGTTTCATTAACTCTCACCAACATTATTCCTAAGAAGAGTCAGCTTCAGATAAAGCCATATTTTTTTTTAATTATGTGTAATTGTGCCAAGGTGTTCTTAGGAACAAAAAATAAAAAGCTCCCTCATAATCCTTACTAAGACTCTTACCATGAGACTTTACTCTTTTTAAAATTTAGAGTCAATCCTTTATTAAATATATTCTAACTAGTTATTACTATTATAGGAAAATAGCCTCTATGAATGAAGAATTTAGGGTTAGGAGAGGCAAGAAGAGTCTGAACTGGATTGCTTGTTCTTTTACAATTAATCAGCTCTCAGAGAATGCTTTATAAAAATATAAAACATTATTTCACAGTTTAAGCATTAATCTACACTGAAGTGTGCAGTTAAATTTCGTGCTAGATCTTAAACAAAGACTGCACGAGCTCACTAGGGAATGAGATGAAATCCTTGATAAATAAATTGAAAGTGTTTTTTTTAATTATAGGAGTGTTTAAAGAATTTATATTTGAGCTCTCTAGATGAGTCAAAGTGTTTTCCTATTTTGATTATTATTTATTCTATTTTTTATTTGTTTTGTTGTCAAAATTATAAGCAGGGAGAATTTACAGGAAATGTTGATATATAATGTATGTATATATGTGCATAAATATTTATACACACATTTGTACAGGGTGGCCTATTTAAAATCATAGTGCTTTACATGGACCTCCTATTGGGAATACTTAAATATATATTCATTGCTCTATACATAGAAAAAAGGACACACAGAGAACATATACATAATTATGTGACTCTTCAACTTTTTTAACTGAAAAGGGCTGAAAATTAACTGAAACCAAAACTATCGTAATGTTTAATACTTTACTTCTAAGTAGTATAGAGATCTTATTTTACTCTCTTAAATGTTTTATGACAAATTATTTGTTTTTTATAGGTATGAAGTCAAATATAAAGAAAAAAATTGGGTAAGAATAAAAAACTCCCAGAAATCCATTGTTCAAAATAATGAAAACCACAGTCAGTGACTTCCAAAACAGATATTTTTCAGCTCAGCGGTAATATTTATCAGCTAAACCCTAACAGCAGTAAAGAATATGTGGCTATTATATCATAGTCCTCTTGGTTATCAGTTGTTTTGAAGGTTTAGATTTACATCAATTTCACAGAATTTTGTCCAGATTAGTAATTCATCTTTATTTTTTTGTTCTCACAAAATGATACTACCTTTCTTCCCATGAGAAAATCTAATTTTTTAATTGACCCTTTCTTTTCCAGAACCACTTCAAAGTTGTTAAGGATTTCAGAAATAAAGTCTGATATCGCAGTGTTTCCCCCAGACATTTGATGCTGTCTGTTTCCTGTCTCCCTGAGGGTAGAGGAATTTTTTTTTCATTTTTTTGTGCAAGTTTATTATATTTTCTTCAAGTCAGTAGTGAGGAAATTACATTTGCCCTGCAAAAATGATTTAAACATGTGACAGCGATGCTACTAGCTTAGATTGGTTACTAAAGAGTTTGGTAATCGTAAAGTTTCATTCTAAGAATACAATATTTAGAGACCAACCATGAAAACTGTATTCAGCAAAAGAACTTTTCTATAAATGGTTCCCATTCTTGCCCTTCTTTAATCACTAATGAGATAGAACTTTCTTTAATTTTTTTTTTTTAGATTTTACTTATTTATTTATTTTTAGAGAGAGGGGAAGGGAGGGAGAATGAGAGAGAGAGAAACATCAATGTGTGGTTGCCTCTCTCACACCCCCTACTGGGGAACTGGCCTGCAACCCAAGCATGTGCCCTGACTGGGACTCTAAACGGTGACCTTTCTGTCTGAAGGCCAGTGCTCAATCCACAGAGCCACACCAGCCAGGGCAGAACTTTTTTTTTCCTTACTTGGTAAACATTTAATTTCTTCTTTTGTGAATTGCCTATGTCTTTAGGCATTATTTTATTAGTGTATTCATGTGGTTTGTCAATTTATATAAGCTTTTCTATTTTAATATTATTAATTCTTTAGTATCATTATAGTAGCAAATATTTTTCTAGAGTTCCTTCGTCTTTTAATCCTATGTTATGTTTAACTTGCAAAGTTTAATTTAAAATTTAGTAATCAATCAAACACATTTTCTAAATATGGCGGAACTGTTAATTATACAACTGTTTTTGATGTTAACTTGTGGAAAATATGTTTGAGCACAGTTTTGGATCTTACTTTTTTGATCTGAAAATCAAAACATGTAAAATATGGCTGAAAAGGTAGGTGCAAGTCACATTGGGGGCTTTGAATTCTCAGACAATGAGATCAGTCTCGTGTCTATGTGCTAATATGAACTTGGGTGCAATTGTGGATCACAGTGCGGTAAGGCAGCCGTGTATGTTAATGTCTTTGAAGCCATGGAGTAGAATCCAAGCTATCTGGACACTGTCATTCTATTTCACTCTCTTTTTTAACTCTCATAGAAGCTCCCTCTGTGGCAGACCTTTTTTTTTTTTT
The DNA here is from genome assembly GCA_004026765.1 of Micronycteris hirsuta. Classification (NCBI taxonomy): domain Eukaryota; kingdom Metazoa; phylum Chordata; class Mammalia; order Chiroptera; family Phyllostomidae; genus Micronycteris; species Micronycteris hirsuta. Next base: position 11,014 of record PVJI01010455.1, on the reverse strand, counting down.
TTTTTTTTAAAGGATTTTATTTATTTTTAGAGAAAGGGGAAGGGAGGGAGGGACAGAAACATCAATGTGTAGTTGCCCCTCATATGCCCCCTACTGTGGACCTGGCCCGCAACACAGGCATATGCCCTGACTGGGAATCGATCCAGGACCCTTTGGTTCCTTAGGCCATCACTTAATCCACTAAGCCATACCAGCCAGGGCTGTGGCAGACCTTTTTATGGATTTATCTATATCACATCCAAACCCGTGATCATACCTAAAAGGCTTAATATGTGAACATACGTCTTCAGGGTATTTATTTAAACTAAAAAAACAATAATAGTTCACTCATTTCTTCCACCCTCCAACCCCCTTCCCACCTCTGGCAACCACCAATTTGTTCTTTGTACCTATGAGTTTGTCAGCAGGGGTCAGGGGGAAGAGTCGGGAGGTGGAGATAATTTAGGTTTAGGTTCTATGTATAAGAAAGAGATCATATGGTATTTATCTTATTTTAGAAATACTTTTGTTTAATTTCACAAAGAAATGTTGATTTTTATTGTTTTCTCCCTACTCTTCAGATCCACCTATCACATCTTTGTCTTTCACTATCGATAGGCCATAGTCAGGCCACGTTAGGCCAATGATCATTAATAAATGCAATACGGAAGTAAGCTCCTGAAAGGCTGCAAGAACTGTTATACACGGTCATAGAGAGAAACCTGGAAGGCTTCTACCCCAGCATCTGACTCAGGCTGGTCCTAGCAGACTTCTCGTTCCACAGATGCTGTGTGTATGACCACCAAACTTGGAACTTCTGGGACAGATCTTCTTTTGAGGAATTCTCATTAATATCCTTATCTGTAGGAGACTCAGGTTTGCTAGTTTGGTAGTAAAGGAAAGTGAGAGCAGCCTTGAACCTGCTCCAAAGCCTCATCTTCGCCTTCCTTCAAACCCTGAGAACCCTCTGAGTTTGGAATCAGCTCACGGTTTGGGTTATAGCTTTTCAGTGAAATAATCCTTAAAAGGGCCAAGAAATACCATACTTTTTCACTGTTTTCAAACCATAAAAAAATATGTTTAAAGGAAAACACTAAGATAACGACACTTAAACTAAATCACAGCAGTTTCTTACAGTTTAAATGATTGTAACAAAATAGTTGGGAGGAGATAAAAAGTTAATTTCACCTGTAACGAAAATTTTCAACTTAAAAATGTAATACTTCTCGTATTCAATATGGGGAACAAAAGACTCAAAAACATTCTCCTCAAGTCTGTCTGCAAACCATTCTGCTCTCCATTATTGTCTCACCTTCCCCCAACCCTGCAGCCTACCACAGCGGTTTAATCATCTTTCTTTTCTTTCCTTTTTCTGTGATGATTTTATATAATTAAAAGATCCAGTTCATCTTTCTTTTTTAACTCAGCATATGCCCTGTAAAGATCTAGATATATCATACCCATCACCCAGAACTTAGCTTTTTAAATTACCACAAAAGGAAGCTACCAAATTAACTGAATCATCTTATTAAACCTCTGTTCTAGACCCTCCTTCTGCTTTTTATCTTTTCATTTTAATCCGGTCATTACTTTTCCTTTCTTGATTGTTTCTCTTTTTTATATATCCTTGTGGATTTGAAGAAGGTAGAGGGTAAGGAGAGGGTATATGATTTATGTACCCTTGCTAAAATACAAGAAAACAACAAATAAATATTTCAAGACGAGAAGCATTATTTTATTTTTATGGACTTTTGTAGATTCTACTTTATTTATGTAAATCAGAAACTAATAGAATGCCAATACTTTGAGAAAAAAAGGATGAGTTGTCGGCTGGGGCAAAAAGATCAAAGAGCTGTGGGGATGCAGCTGTAGCCTGTCCAGTTTGCCGCTGCTCCTCCGAGAGATGGTGCAGAATGCTCTCGGCAAATGTGTCTCTGAGAAGAAAGAAGAGATACTTCAGGGGTGAACAGGAGAGTAAATACCAACAAAGGAAACAGTAGCAACCATACTGCTTTTAATTCATAAATTACATTCAGTGAAAAGATCTTCTCAGAAAAATTTTGGAATACGTGAATTTGAAAGAAGAAAGTGCATTTATACTCACATAAGAACAATGTATATTTTTCCAGGATTACTCCCACATTTTGTTTTCAAAAATTTAAACATATTACAGTGGATTGGTGACTTCAGTTTCTTGAAGTCAGGCTTGGGAAACAAACTAAAACTACTGGAAGGAAACACACATGTAAAGGAAAAGCAGTTGTTACAACCTCAAGAGCGACATGAACAAAATGATCGACATCTTCCCAACAGACAGTGTAAATATCAAAAGTACAAAAAAGTGGAGGCTCCCCCAACCCCGCCGCCATGAGACAAGGTGGGGTGTGTGTCCAATTTCCAGATAAGAACAAAACCGTAGCACTTAAACAGGAGCAGCACTGTTAGTTAGACGCGATATCTGAAAAATATGACAACCATCTCAATCTGCTCAAGTAGCACACATGGTAAGGGTGCAGTTTTATCAACATTGGTTAACTTGTTGTGTATTAGAAAACTAGCAAGGAGATAACTTGATGGATTAAAAGATAAACTACCCTTAGGCAGACAAACAGATGAACAGATAGAATTACAATCAAACGTGTACTTTACTCAGACAGAAAGTTAATAACCAGCCCCAAGAAGTGACATGTCTGCTAGAAAAGCCTTGAATATAGAGTTTTCTGACCTTGCTTTTAATTTCGTTCTTCCAGTGCCATGCTATTTATTTAGGTGTAACTCTCTAAAGTCTCTGTGACATAGTTTCCACCTGTAAAATGAACCCCATAATATTTTCATATAATTTTTAGGGTAATACATAGTCATACAATGTATCTGTGGAGTTATGAAGTGTCCCAATGCATTACCAAGGAACCTTAGAGGTGCTCTTTGCTGAAAAGGGTAACTGGCTATCTTTCTGGGAATAACTTAAACGTAGGCTGAAGGAGGGCACATCCTCTAGATCATTTCTGGTTTTGATTTCCTATGGATCCTAATTCCTCTTTCCCATTGATAAAAACACTGACCGAGACCCAAGCAATAGAGATGAAAAATAAGACTGCTCGCAAACTTTTACTTTCAAAAATCCCATAGCATTTGGAGGAGATAGTCTGGATTCCTGTGGCAGCACAGGTTGGCACCTCCCTTGAAATGAACTCACCTGCCATTTTTGCATGATATGAACCCCCTCCCCATGTTACCTTATTCTACACACAGCACAGAGAATAACAGATTTTTGGGTTTTTTGCTAGAAAACAAGAAACTGAATTGATTCCTTCATTTCTTCTTCTCCTGTGCTTCATAAACTGGGGAGCCATACATGCACCTACTTATCTAGCCTTTCTGGAGGGCAAGATGGAACCAGTCTTGGATCGTTTTCTACAAGGGAGACAAACTTGAATTCAAATAACCTTTGGGATCGGTAGCCGACCTGCTATAACGAAATGGACCTCTTAGAAGGCTTGCTGGCATTCTCTCCTGGCTATCATTCTGCCAACAACTAGCATATGATTCAGAGCTGCCCCCACAATGCCCTCGGGGTCATTATCTTTCCCCTTCATTTGTCTCCTGACACCCCTCCACCCAATATTTCTTCTTCACACAGAGGTCACCTTACCTATAATTTCAAATGACTTTACTATAGTAATAGAGATAGATATGAGAGTGTAAACTAGACAAGTAAGTAATAATAGGTAAAAGCTCGCTTCTCCTTTGAGCTCCGCATGGTTTGGCACCATAACCAGATTCCTAACAGGTTTTTCTAGATTTTGTTCCCCACGCAACGTGCATGTTTCTGCAGTATGGCTGTCCTTATATTTCTCCTTGGTCCTGGGATAAAACTACTCACACCACAATTTAGACATTTTATTCTCCCTTGAAAACTTTGGAAGGAAATCCTTACAAACTAGAGTCCTAAGATCTTACATTAGGGGCAGGCCAATCTAACGATCTATACATTAACTTTCCCACTACTCAAAGATATCCCTGAATGTATCTTTCTCTTTCTTGGAATGACCCGTCCAGGACAAATGCTAGAGATTTGTTCTTCTGCTTCCTTCAATTCCACCATTTCTCCTTTCCTTCTCTTTAGCACTTAAAACATTTCTGAATTTCTCCAAACTCTAGTTAATATATTTGCTTTTCTTGTCTCTGAATTTTCCTTTTCTCTTTGAAATGTTCCACATGGAGGTTCTATATTTCTTTCCCCCAGAAGATTCTGACCTGTCACTTATGTTCACTAACAGTTCAGTGCACTAGTTAACATTGGGAACCTTACCTTCCATATTTTTCAGACCGTAAAACACACCTAGGTTTTAGAGGAGGAAAATAGGGAAAAAAAAATTTGAAGCAGAAAATGTGGTAAAATATTTAATAACATAAATAGTATAATATTTCACCAATGCAAATGTAAGCAGAACTCAAGTAAGCTACATTCACACTATAAGACGCACCCCCTTTTCCTCCCAAATTTGAGAGGGGAAAGTGCGTTTTATAGTCTGAAAAATACGGTAACTCAAATTAGGAGCAAACCTAAATTCAAAGTCCCACTGTGAGACTTACTGCCTATGTGATCTGAGGTCATTTCCCACTCACTCTGCACTCCAGTGGTTAGACACCTGTGCTATTACCAGTTGGATGACCTTGGGCCAGTGACATAAAAATGCCAAACCTCACTGTCCTCAGTTGTAAACGACAGTACCTACCTTATAGCTGATACAAGGAATAAATGTGATGATCAATATGAAAGTGTTTAGCACAATGCCTAAATAAACTAAGTACTTTATAAATATTAGTTGTTACCATTATTACTCGTTTAAATTGCAAAACTCATTTTGTATATACCATGCTTTCTAAATTCACTTTGTTTTCAGTGCAAATGCTATGATTTCTTAACCTAGACTTCATTATTCCTTATTAGCCAGAGGCTTTCTCTCATGGTCCACGTGAAGTTTAGAGTAGAAAGCTCAAGGAGCTGGAAGCACTGCTAGACATTTTACGGAGTCAAAGCCATTTAAACATGTCTGAATGTGAGTTACGGTGAGTCTTTACTTGTCCCACCTCTTCTGTATGCTACAGCTTGCTAACAGAGTAGCTGTCACCTGAGTGCATCAAAATCTAAACGTTAAGGTTATTGTAATAAGTATGAGAGTTACAACCACAGAACATCACTGAGCCAGAGATCTTCTATGAAACGCACGAAGAAGAACATGAGGGGAGATCAACACACACACCAAGTGCTTCAGCATCCCAGAGTGGGGACATCGGGCTCCAGTGAAGGAGAAGCTCCTGGTGGGAATCTGACCACTAGACTAGTCACTGCACTGAGCTCCAGCTCCTTTCAGCTGAAGTGGCTGACAACCTCCAACGTCTCCTTCCTCCTTCATTGCTCCAAAGTTCATTCTTCCAGACAATGAGAACTCATTCAGGAGATTATCTTCCCACAGAGACGTTGTTCCAGTTGCTACAAACTCTTGCTAGAAATTCCAAGACAGTTTACAAGGCACATTTTTAGGACGATGTGAAGTATGGCAGAAGCATTCCAAGTATCACTTATTATACAAAAAAGAGCTTAGCTTTTAGATTTTGTTTGTGGTGGTGGTATTGGTGATGGTGGGACCAAACTCACGCCCCCCTCCAACAGTAAAAGGATTACATACGGTAATACAAATTATTATTACTTGCAATAACTAAAATGGAAGTTCTGTAGAAAGTGAAAACTGGCACATTTGTCTGTTAAACTAAATTTCTTGTTATTTGAAAACCAAGATATGCTGGCAAATAAAAAGTTCATTTTTAAATCAAAACAGTAATTGAACTTACCTGTAATGAATGTAGATTCAAACAATGATGTCAGGTCTGGGAAGGATTTGCCAACCCTCACAGATTGTCAAAAAAAATACAAAAACAGTATTATATTTCTGAACTTACAGAAGTGTTCGACTCAGTTTAGGGTGTCTCAATGGCTTCACTTTCTGAAATTCTTATCAAAAGTTAAAAGAAATTCTGTATAGCTACTTTTAATGGAAGTTCAAATTGGTCAAAATACATAAAATATGTAAAGCAGCTTCTGTCCTATTTGTTCCCACTATTGTAAATGAAGTTAAACCAAAGAACTGCATAGACTTTAGGGGTCTTTTTTTCATTGACGAACCCAAGGTATTTCTCCCCTCTCATACCAGTGGCCACGTTGACATGTTTTTTTTTTCCCTCTCTAATTCCACATGCACTAAAAAGAAGTGGTTACAAACAAAACCCCAAAACATAATGCTCACTGTAATGAAATAATCTTGAAATTATTCTGCTTTTTACTGTGGTTTTATCTGTTGTCCCACACTGCAGGTTCCTGAGAACCTCCTCCTTGAAATGACTCATTGTAGACGATAGGATGAGTTGACGGAGGACTCCTTGATTGGGGATTCTGATTCATGAAGCAATCTATATACCAATCTACTGCCTTAGTTCCTATTTATTTACAGTTTGGTAGCGAACGTAGATGGGGATGTTGTGGGCACATTTGCACACATGTTCCAACTGCTTTGAAAAAGGAATGGGCAAGGGAGCGTATTTTCAAAGTAAAATCAAGCAAGCATTTCAGATTTCAAGAGACAACTGAAAAGAGAGTATCTGTAAGATCCCCTGGGTTTGAGGGCAGTCTATGCAGGTCTTCCCATCTCTAAGTGTGTGCTCGTAGTGGAGAGGTGGGCCTTCCATCCTCCAACCTAAAAAAGTGAGAGATTTTGAAAGGCCCAGGTGTGCCAAAGGTCAGAGGGATCAACATACACACCCTGCCATGGGAAAAGTGGGGTAAAGGTGCCGATAGAAAACTGCTGCAGAAGCGGAGCCAGTGGTGATAAGGAAGTTTCTGAATAATTAAAAAGTTAAGAATAAGCAAGCTCAGTTACCATGGGGGAAGGAGGTGGGGTAGGAAATTAAAAAGCAGTTGATGTGGTAATTAAGAATTTGGTGAGAGCCTAGGCAGGTCACCTCCTTTCTGAGATCAGAGCCCCATCAGAAATTCTTTCAAGTGTCCTTCTGCGTCGCCAAAGATGACAACAGCAAATCAATAAGTGCTTGAAATGAAAGGGGATGTTGGCGAGCCCCCAGGCTACAGATTTCCCGCCGCCAGCCTTTTCTGAACTCCTCGCGTGCCTTTGCACCGCCTCTCTGAAGAAGAGCTACCTTTTATTCGCATCCTCAGGACGAAGGTAAGTGCTCAGTTAGCATATCTATTCAATGTCGGCTCCAGTTCCAGCTCTCGGTCCGCGCGCAGAGCGCGCGGCCGCCGCTCGCCCAGCCAGCCCGCGAGGCAGCAGGAGAGGGGAAGGCTGGCCAGACCGTCACGGCCACACACCTCCGGGCCGGCCCCGCTGCTCCAGGGTTTAGCGCTTCGGGGGAAGAGCTGGAAGGGCCTGAGCGACCGCGGGCAGCGGAGCGCTCCTTCCACTTGGTTTATTTACAAACGAACACGAAATCATTAACAGAGAAGGACCAGTGCTCCAAAACTGAAGCCGAGAATCACCAAAACTCCGTTCGCAGTTCCAGACATTGGTCTGTGACCCTCCCAATACTCATTCCTCCCTAAAGTGTCTTGATTGAACAATCATTCCAGAGCCCAACATGCCCGGGACTTTTTAATTAGGTAATTCATTAGTAAGTCAATACAGACATTTATATATTCTTTTAGCTCTTGTGGTTAAGTATTAATTTCAAAATGATTATAAGATACCGGCATAGGCAACGCATAATAATTTTAATTTATATGCAAATCAATTGGTTCATCTTAAATGCCTTTTTAAAAAAAACAATTATTGTATTGTAGCATCGGAAATTCGGATCAAACCGCCTGAAGAGACAATTCGGAAACAAGACCCGGACTGGCGAGAAAATTTAGAACAGCCAACAAATCAATAATGTTTGAGGCAGTTAAACATCTCTAGCCATTGGTATTTACATACTCGCTTGTTGTCAGATAAGGAGCTGGGGAAATTGCCTGCCAGGGTTGAGATCATAATCCAGAGTGAAGAAAGTAAATGGTAGCACGCAGCCCGCCGCGCGGCTGCGAGACAACACTGTACCTTTCCCCAGTCCGGACGCGCGGGCGAGAGAGGGCTGGCCGAGGTCACCCCGCATTTGTCCTCGGTCTTGCCCCGCTTTGATCAGAAAAGTTTATGTCCTCCCAGAGCTTCACAATTTGATTCTTGTTCTAACAGTTCTGTCACTTGCTTCAAAATACTAGAGGGAAGGGTATAATTCAGAATCTCACCCCAAATTCTCTGATCCTCTTCAGCCAGTACCGCCCTCCCAGGGCTGATTTGGGGGAGGGGTGTCCAATTCCCTGTGTCCCGCACACGTTAGGTCGGAGAGCCGAAAAGACAGAAAGAAGGGCTAGGGGAAATGGTTATTAACTTTAGACTTGGTTCAAATTGGGGGGAAAGTAAAAGAGATGTATATACATCTGAAGAAATTGTTAAACGATATTCTAGAACACTTAGTTTCAACCAAGGATTACCAGGAGAACCGACCAGAGTTATGTATGTCGAATTGCAACATCCTTGAAATTCACAGATACGCGAGGTCGGAGTCTGCCCACTCCGGCTCCCAATCCAGGCGACCTGGCCCTCCGGGAGCTGGTGATACCTTTGATGCTGCAATCTTGTTTACAACTGCAGGGCAGAGAGTGTGTGCTCTGCTTGGACGCTCCCTCCACCCCTTTCTCATTGGGAGTCATCGGAATCTAAATACAACCGCCGCAGCCCGTCGCCAGGGCCCACTATTCCATTTCTGCTCTGACAGGGAAAAACCTGAAATCCACGTCTTACATCTGCTCGGTGGCTCGTAGCCCCCCAGCACCCTGCCTCTCCGCTGCATGCCTAATGTATTCCCCGGTGGTTCTGGGCATTAATTAGTTGTTTAATAGGAGTATGACTAAAAATGTAAAAGAAGGATTAGGAGCGTGAAACGTATGTCCAGCTCCTTCCACACACTCGAGGAGGGAATGAGAATCATTCTGTATCTTCTGTTTCTCCAGGAGCCATTTGCATTTCCCACCAGCTGCTCACTTCAGCTGCACTGGCGCTGGGCAAGGCGAGGACCCAAAAGCTCAGCGCGGTGTCTGCGACCGCCGGACTGGGGTTAACCAGCCCCTGGCGGGCAAGACTCCAGACAGAAGGGGGGCGAGGGGACGTGAGCTCCCCGAAGCCCCTACATCCCAGTCCGGGGGTGCAAACCTCTGAATCCAGAGGAGGAGGGGGCTGCCCGCACAGAGCTGCGCGGCTCCCCAGCGCAGCAGGGTCCTCTTCCCCTTGTCTCTCGGGGTCTCTGAATCTTCCTGCGTCTGATTTTCTCACTCTTTCCCCGCTTTTCCGAGACAGCTCCCATTCCTGCCACCAGATGAAGACGAGGCCGTACTCTTTGAGTGTTTCTTAATATATAGAGAATGAAAAGAACGGGGGAAGAAAGACATTAACCCATTACTCAGTAGGGGTGGGAGAGATCCTTGATAGGCAGAGATGAAAATGTCTCTCTTGGACAACATTTGCTGGTACATTATGACTTTAGATTTCAGCTGCAGGACTTGTTCATTAAACCTGATTTTCTTGCCTCAGCAAGATTTCAGAAATTGGAAATAAAAATTACCAGAGACAGAAGGGAAATAAAAATAAAACAGCACGTGGGCATTTTCCCCTCACGTCTCTTTCCTCAAATAAAACTGTCTTGAATTTTCACCCGGTAAAGAGAGAAAGTTTGAGTTTTCACGGATGTTATGTGAAGGTTAGTAATGGCTTTAAAATGTAGACCTCTCCTCAGTTTTCTTCATGGCTGAAGAGGCTAACCCTTTCCATAAAATGACTCCATCTGTCGACTGTTAGTTATTTCAAAGTGAAGGGATTTAACATTCAAAACAAATTGAGCGAGTTTGTTTGCCTGTTTTTACTGCTAACTCAAATGAATTCAAAACACAGAGTAATTCAAGAAAACACATAACATGTTCCAGACAGCCCCCAAATGCAGGAAAATCCCTACACCTATGTGGCGACCTGGGTTAGTTTAAATCACATTTTTAATGTACATATTTCACACACATTCTCCCAGCAAGTCATTTTTATTTTCTTAAAATTGCGAGAATTTGTACGTTGATTTAGGAAGAGCACTACCACTTTTGAGAGAACTTTATTCCCTATCGAGGGCCAAAAGGGAGGGCTTTTTAGTGGCGGGCCTGGCTGAGTGTTGCTCCTGTGTAGGAACTGATATTGGTGGGAAAACCCAGCTGAGAGCTGTGGCTGTTTTCCGACACTTTCCAGAAACACACATGAACAGGGTGCCCTTGAGACTGGAAGAACGTTGTCCACGACGCCTGGAGCAAGCCTTCACACCTGGTCCTCCAGGCGAGTCGTATTTACTGTTCTCCATCCAAGGGCAGGACAGAGCGTAAGGACCCAGCTCGCTACCAAAACACATGCCCTTGCTCTAGTCAAGAAATCGAAGAATCGGGGTTCAGGAGGTAAGGCACACTTTTCGGGTGAAAGTGACCTCTCTAACGTCACATGTCCTTCGGCTTTTAAGAGAAAATGTGGATCTGAGGGGAGCTTCTCTTCCCACCCCCACCAGCATTGCCATGCAATTTAATACCGTGCTCGACAAGGAACCTTAACCTCGTCATTTTAAAAAATGAGATATCCGTGACCCGGGGTGAACTCTTGAGTGTAGGTACAGCAGAGGAAACTCTAGACTCTGTGAGGGCCTGAGCCTCGTCCAGCGCAGTCGCTTCGAGTACGCCGGCCCGTGTGCGTCAGCGCCCGCTGGCGCGCGGACCTGGGCGCCGCGGACCCGTTCCCTTTGCCTTGACCTCGGGCGCCTGTGCCCGGGCGCTCAGCGCTGTGCCAAGCGGTGCGGCCTCCCCGGGTTGACGAGTCTCACTCGCTCGCTTTCAGCTGTGCCTGTTCACCCCACTTTTCCATGATCCTCCTCAGTCATCCTCTCTCACCCCCAACCCGTCGAC
>PVJI01010454.1:11871-60335 GCA_004026765.1 Micronycteris hirsuta | reverse complement strand
AACAGATTTCCAGAAGACAGGGTGCCCGGGACGTGGGTGAGGCGCCAGACTGCAGTAGCCTCACGTCAGTAAAGCAGGGTCATTCCCCCAGAAAGTCCTCCCTGCTCTGTAAGTGTCGGCGCGTCTTCAGGGGCGCTGGGGGCGACCAGAGCGAGCACAGGTCCTTGCCTTCAAGGAGTCTCTAGTCTAGTCAGGGTGGAATGAGCACACCAAAAATCATATAAATAAATAATGGCGAACTCAAATGTCCTGAGCAAAGCGGGTGGAGGGGCTACAACAGCAATGGCAGGGGACCTAGCTAGGTCAGATTTGGGGAGGGGCCGGAAGTGACTTTGAAATGGAGACCTGCAGGCTGGGGGCAGGGGCTCCGTGGGGCACAGGTAAGGGCGTGTGGGATGCGGACAGAAGCCTGAGGAGGCTGGTGTCTCTGGCAACCTGCTGAGTCCCAGGAGGTGAGCCTGGGAAGGGCATAAGGACACGGAGATCACGCTGAGCCCTGAAGACCGTGGCCTTTGAGCTGTGTGTCTATCTGTCTGGTCCTGGCCTCCCACCTTGGATTTGTCAACGGAGGAGAAGGAAGGTGGGAAGCAATGAGGTGGACGAACCAAGAGGTTTCTCACTGTGAAACCTAAGGAAGCAAAAACCAAGGGAGCGCTGGTGTTCCTGTCACCAGGAGGGGAAACACTGCTGCGAGCCTCTCCCAGCCTATCACCCCCATCACCGCTACCCCAAAATGCTGGGGAACCCAGGCCAACCCCATCTGTGCTGCTGGCGGCAACACTGGGTGTCCGACCTTGGCCATGCAGGCTGACCCCCTCAATGACTCAGCTTCCTGGAAGAACATGTGTAAAAGGTCCCCGTCAGGAAGGAGTCAGACAGCTATAAACAGGGCCTTCCAGAAGCATCTGCTCCCAGCTCCCCTAGATTCCAGGGTGGGGCTCTGGCCAGTCAGCATTTCTGGAATTGCCTGAATGAATGGTCTGCAACTTTTAAGTGTTGTGGTTGGAGGTTTCAAAAACTTAAACAGTCATTTCCAGTCAGACACTTTGGGGTGCAGGGTCCCAAATGGTGTATCAGCAGCTGAGTCCTCTCCCTGCTCCTCAGCCCTGGGTAGAGTTGCTGCTCAGGGAAAAGAGGTGCCCGTAAGTCCATACTTCACACTCAAAGTTGTAATGATTTCTAGAAGGGCTCCATTATGTCCCCTAAACCAAAATCAAAAGAGGGCATCTCAGCTCTGGCTGGGTGGCTCAGTTGGTTGGAGCATTGTCCCATACACCAAAGGGTTGCAGGTTCAATGCCCGGTCAGGGCACATAGCTAGGCTGGGGTTTCAATCCCTGGTCAGAGTGTGTATGGGAGGCAACCTATCGATGCTTCTCTCTCACATTGATTTTTCTCTTCTTTCTCCCCTCCTCTCCCTCTTAAAAAAAATCAATAAATATATCCTCAGGTGAGGATTTAAAAAAAAAAGGCACCCCAAAAGTATACTGCTCCATGGGCAAATAAGGAGAGAACATTTTAGAACTGGAAACTTCCTGGGAGACGTTTGAGTTCAATCTTGCCATTCCACAGATGCAGAAACCGAGCCTCAGGCCAGCCCAGTGTTCCTCCCAGCTGGCAGGCCTCTGGTCCTCTGAACCTGACTATAATTCACCCTCAAATGCAAACCCAAGTGTGATGCAAAGTTCACACAGAAACAATCTGCTCAGGCCTTGCTTCTCCAAGTTCCCTTCCCAGCCCTCCGCACCCAGGACCCTCGTGCAGCCGTTCCTGGGCTGACAAAGCTTCTCCCTGTCCCTTCAACTCTGGCTGCTCGGAGATCAGGTATCTGTTTTCAGTTTAAAGCAGCTTCTGGTAAAGGCCTAGTTTTGTGGTAACTTTCCGTTTTTAGGATCTGAAAGAGAATTTCAGAAACTGTCTTATGATTGGATTATCAAAAAATACAAAAGACCCTTGGAAGAGACACTCAAGGGAGGTTTATTAAAGCTAATTCTTTCCCAATGCCAGAAGCAGCATCGCTGGCCAGCCCCCTCTCCAAAGCCCTGGCGGAACAGCACTAATTCCAAGGATAAATGGACCCTGTGGCCCCCTAGGATTGTACCAATTCCCACCCCATCATGACAAACCCTGGTTTCAACCTTCTTCTCTACCTTCCTCCAAAACCTGAAAGACTTGTTTTAGAAGGAAATAAGGAGCTAACAGGCATTTTAACTTGTCAATGTATTTCTGGTTGTTATTCTGTTGTTTTTACATTTCTGAAGCTGGTATTCTCGAAGCTGTCATGGCTAACTAGGAATCTTCTGTCATTTTCAAAGGTAGTCCAGTTAACGCGTCACCCTTCCCGGCCTGCATAATAAATAATGTGCAATAACTCAGTGATTGAGAAGTCCAGATACAAGGGGAAAAATTTAAACCCAACTGCACTACAGGAGAGCTGTCTAGTCTCACACACACTTTAGGTGTTTAATCCTTTCATTGACAACCCCTCTCCCCTAACGGGGCATTTTCTGTGGGCCACTTAAACCAGATCAAATCTTTCTCTTCTGTTTTGTCCGGGTAACTGCTCAGTACTGCCTAACGACGCTGGAATAGGCCCACACACGTTCTCCCTAGAGCACCCAGCACTTTAGTGACAAGCACCTTGGACTTAGTAACAAGGACCGCCTGTGCCCAGGAGCCTGCCGACACACACATGGAGGGCTGGCCTTGTGGTTAGCCCGTTCTCGCTCATATCACCAGCCTGGCCTTTGGGAGGAGCAGGACTCAGTTTCCCCAAGCTGTAAGATCCAGGAGCGTCTGTCGGAACCCGGGACTGATACAGGAGCCGGGAGGAAAATCTACAAGAGCCCAGTTCCAGGCCCTTTATCTCAATCCGTGGAGATCCATGGACAAGCGCAGGGGGCTGAGGCCTCTGCCTTTCATAGGAGGGTCCACGAGAGACACAACTGAGAGTCCAGAACAGTGCCGCGGGCTCCAGCTCCATCTCTGTCCTTCAGAAAGCACAGTGGTCACCCACACAGTGCGTCAGCTCTCTCGCTCATCACCCTGTGAACTCACGTGGGCTGGTAAAGGTCACACAGTCAACACCTGAACCTCCACAAATCACACAGCTGCACTTCCAACGGGCATGCGCCACTAATGTCAACCGTTAATTAGGGAAATTATGAGCAGAAAGGCCTTTGACACAACAGCTCTCTCCCCTTCCTCCTCGCCCCACCTTCCTCTGGTCTTCGGCTCCGCAGTGAGCGTCCCCACCCAGGGCAGAGGCCGGGCTTATCTGGGAGCCGCCACACAGTTGTCTGGTGGCCGAACAGGGAGTTCAGGACGGGGCAGAAGAAGAAATGTCAGAAAAGGAGGGCAGGTCCCCCTGGAGGCCCCAGCGTGGTGACCCCAAACCACAGAAACTTTCTCAGCTGATTCTGCGGTCAGAAGACTCAGAACAGAGCCCCAAAACAAGACTGTCGGGGGAGTGCAGGTATCCCAATGATGACCAGGCCCCTTGCGGTCAGGCAATAGCATTTGGGGGACAGAGAGAATCATTCAGCTTTGTATGAACATCCACATCCCCCTCCGTCTAGATGTGGATGGTGAGACGTCATTTCCTCGAGAAGCCCTTCCTGGACCCCTTCCTGAGGTTCAGGTCCCCTGGGGACAGGTTCATTGCTGTCCTCCCCGCCAGATGGGGACCTCGGTGGGGAGAGACCTCAGGGACATCGACCGCCTGGCTCCCTAGTGCCTGCTACATGTGGTCACACCCCCACTTAACCCCACTCCTTGGTCAACTGAGTCATTCAGTGAAGACCAGGGGATGAAGTTGCATTTCTGCAAATACCTTTCAACTCTGCCCCAGCAGAGAGATTTCTCTGAATCAGGCCGACACAAGCCCACATCTAGCAAACAAGATGTGGAGACAGTGACTAAGGAAAGGCGGGCTTGGTTCTTCCATTAAAACACACCCTGGGCTTGCCCCCCACCCTCCCACACTCGCACAAACAGGGGCACCTTCTGTCCTTTGGAAAGGCTTCCCCACCTGTCCAGTCTGACTTCTTGGATCTGATCATCAGCCAGCCACCAGCTCCTTTAATTCAGGCTCTGCCAGCACCGGGCCACCCGTGGGACACCCTCTATTCCAGGGGAGTGGAGCACCAAGAGTCACAGGCAGTGCCTGGCTGGCGAGCTTCCTGTGGGCGGCCATGTCCACCCGGCACTTTCCTTGCATGCTGCCAGGCCCGGGCCAAGGCCAGGCGCCAGCAAAACCCTCAATGTGGGCGGCATGAGGAAAGGAGGACCGGGGACCCCAGGACAAAGGCGTCTGTGTCCTACCCCCTTCCCCTCACACTCTGCTATGTCATCACCATGAGCAAACAAGGAGAACAGAGACAGGAAGGATCGAGGTGGGACTGTCCCCAGCCCTGTGCCTGGCACTCAAAGGGCAGACTCATTCAGCAAGTCAAAGTGAACATGTAACAGAAACCCTACAGAGGTGACTGGGCCCTAACTGCCCTGGGCCCACTGCTGTCCTCCTGACGGCAGCCTGATCCTTCACCAGCCTTCAGCACAGTGGCTGTGTCCACTCCTCCCACTGCCGTCCTACATTGTCAGCTGTAAATGGACTTCTGAGCATGCTCACAGTATAACTTGCTGATTACCCGACAGATGGGAGGCACTGTGTAAGGAGAGAGGCGAGTGCCCAAGGCCACACAGCTGCAGTGACTCCTCCGGCCCCTGGAATGGGAGCCTCTATTTTCCATTCCAATGAACTAACCTCACCCCTCTAACAGGATCCAGTTGGATAATAAATACCATGACCTGGCACCTGACCAAAGCTTTATAATTTTTAAGCTGTGATCACTACAAACCTGGCTGCATTTTCTTCCTAGATGTAGTAAGCAGGCCTGAAAGCGGGGCAAGACAGGCACTGTTACTCTTTCCTATTGAAGAAGAGAAAACTGCAGCCTAGCAGACCGAGGAGTCTGATTTATTGCTCTTCCCAATGGGTCATTTTATGCTGTGATCTGGAAAGAAATCCTCAGGCCAGTCCAAACTCAAATCATTACACTGAATCCAAAACTGACCCCTAAAAAAAAATGAGAAGGTGCAATAGCAGAGAAGCCCAGCAAAGCCAAAAATACTCTATGGCAATAACCACTTGTCATCATCCCCTTGCCCTCCATACTGGAGTACTTGACCAAGAAACTCCTACCGATACGTTAGAGCCCTAGATTCCATGCCCTGCTCTGATTTCTTGCTGGCACTCCCACCACTCCAGACCCTCCATTCCAAGAATGCAGCTGAGGCCCCATGCTCTCGTCTCTCAGAACCCAACTCCAGGGCTCTGCTGTCATTAACATCTGACTTCACACCCCAGCACCTCACTTGCTTGCTCCTACCCAATTCCCTTCCTCGATTCTCCCCTTTCAGCTCTGGTGTAGCAGAAACAGGCTTGAGTTGGCCAGCACATGACATTTTGCTGAAGCTGTTTTCCCATATATAAAATGAGACAGCCTTTTCCCACCTTCAAAGGAAAACTAAGAGGATCAAATGACAGAATGTAGGTTGAAACAATCTAAAAAAACTGCAATACACAATTGCAACAGCAACATTCAAGCTTACCCAGACATTCAAGTAACAACACTTCCAGAAATGATGATAGAAGCTAGTACTAACTGAGTGCTTACCATGTACCTGACACTATTCGTTACACCCTAGGTGTGTCATAATTAATTCCCATAGCAGCAGGTGGGTACTGTTATTATCCCCGTTTCACAGACGAGAAAAATAAGGCACAGAGAGGTTTCGGCAACCTGGCCAGGCACCACCCCAGGCAGTCTGACCCCAGAGCTTGTGCAGCTAACCTGAGCCATTCTATTCTGAGAGTCGTTGTGGGCGCTGCCTCTGCTACGGCCCGTCATCCTCTGGGCATGGGAAGGCTGACGAAAGCCACCCACAAACACGATCCCACCTTGGCTTCTCAACAGCCCCATCAAGCAGGTAAACAGATGACAGTGTTGCAGGTGACAGACAACAGAGACACCAGCCCAGAGAAAGAGCTTACCCAAGCTTCCAAAGATGGTTAATGGAGGGACCTGGGCTTAAATCCATGGGCCTTCCAACCCCTCTGCCCAGTCTGGAGCCCTTTCTAGAGGCTGCACACCAGTACAGGCCTGATACACACGTTCCCCCCGAACCCCTGCCCACAGGAGCACCCAGTGCAGCCTTCACAGCCACGCCAGGGTACAGAAGCTGTGGCTGCAGGGGGAGATCAGGTCAGGGGCTTCTGGCAGCCAGACCCCAGGGCGGCAGATTTCTGAGCCTCCCACAGGGTGTGCCCAATGGGTGCAGAGGCTGGTGGCCCCAGAGGAAGTCCTCTCAGTGACACGTAGCAGGCCCCCAACCTGACCCACGATGGCCAGACATTTCCTAAACCTATTATGCAACAATTGCTTCAACCGAGCTGCTGCTGGGATTCCTCTCTATTTCAACATGTTTTGTTTTCTCTTCCGAGAGAAAGCATGAATGTGAAACCATAACACCTTGTAGTAACCAGACAACAGCCCTTCCTGCCTGTCTGGGATTACGGGTAGGGTCGGGGATGTTTGCAAAGTCATCTTCTGTGAGCCAACTTTGGCTTCCAGAGTGACGAACAACCTCAGGCGTGAGGAGCAGGTGGGCAGCCATAAAACTGAGGGCCCCTGTTTGTGACAGGGGAAGGAGCCAACTAAAGAGTGTCTGGTCGAGAACCCCGGAGGGATGGTCCCAGCAGGCTCCAAACCTTACAGCAGCCCGAGCACCCCAGGGTCCAGAGAGCCCCGGCCTTGCGCCCACTGGAAAGTAAATATCAAGTTGTGCCTTTCTTCCCTTTAAAGGGACCCAGTTCTGTCACCTAAGCTCAGGGTCTAATTATAGGGAGCACAGTCTGGGAACAGGGACTTACTTTTGTTACCGGGTGTCTAGCACGAAGCCCAGCAGGAGGGGACTCAGCACCTGGGGAATGAATGCAGTGGGTGGATTCACAGTCTCATCAGGACGAAACTGTGGCTTGGGGATTCTACCACAAAAAAGGGACAAACTAAAGGGCAGAAAAGTCTTTTTGCGGGCAAGAAACATCATGGCATCAACAAAAACCATGCAAAAAATAAAAACAACCGTTTGTTTAATAGCAGTTTTAAAGCATTTTTCTTCACATCTCTTAAAAACAACGGTGCCTTCACTCACTCAGCCCCACCCACAGAATACCTTCCCGTGACCAGCTCTGGGGGCCGGCTGTGTTCGCGAGTGTGGGCTGGCGTCCGGGTGTCTACGCTGGGTCTCTGGGACTCATCCCAAAGGCAGCAGGGACAGCTGGGGGGCAGCAGGAGGGGGGACTGCACCCGCTGTGAACTGCTGCCCCAGGGCTGCTCCCTGCCGTCCGCCCCCTGGCTGTGCTGCACCCTGAAACCCCGAAGAAGGGGCTGGATTTTCCTTGAATAGGACCCCAGGTTGATAATGAACACCATGAGCTGGCACCTACATACAGCCCGACACTTTCTAAAGGCAGGAAGTTGTGTTCCCTGCAAACCTGGTGCGGCTCCTTCCTCGCTGCAGTAAGTGGGCGGGACGGGCGGCGTCGCTCTGCGCCGGAGGTTCACCCTTTTCCATCTCACGGCACACAGACGCTAATCACTAAAATCCTGCGGCACCCTAAAAGCTATTATATATTTTTGGCCAATCTGACAAAATAGGTCTAATTTCGATTCATTCACACCAGATGGTTAAGGTTCTCTTGGCCCTTGTCCTGTTTTTATTTGACGATCTAAGGGAAGAGAGGTCAGGGCCCCTGACTAATAGTCAGGTACTGCATGTTTTAAAAATTCTTGCGGCACACTGGCTAAACATCGCTGCTCCAGCCTGTCTGAGGGGAGAACACCGGGCCGCCGGGAAGCTGGAGGGCTCTGAGGCCACAGCGAGCAGGACCCGCTCTGAACCATTTGTGGCAACTGAGTGAACAAGCACCTCCCGGGGCACTTGCTGGGCGCCCGCCGCTGTTCCCGGCGAGGGGAAAGCAGCAGAGAGGGCAGGGCGGCCAACACTCCTGCCCACTGGCAGCTTCCCGGGGAGGGAGGGGAGGGACGCCGTAAACAGCAGAAGACACATCGCAGACCCCAACAAAATCACAAACCATGGAAATGATACGAGCATCCATGAAGTTAAAATACACAATACGACTACTGATGGTGAGCTGTGGAGAACAACGAAGCCACGCCAGGCCACCCGCAGCACGGGGCGAGGGACAGGCGTGCTGCCTCGAGTCTGGGTAGTCAGGGAAGTTGTCAACGAGGAGGCCACAAGTCCCCGGAACCAAGGCCCGGCAGTGAGGACAGGGAGGAAACAACAAATTCAAAAGGTGTTACAGGGGCAGGAACGTGGGGGGCGGGGAAACTGAAGAGGGCCACCAAGTTTCTGAGACGGCGGCCCGGGCCGCGCGCGGGTCAGTGTGTCCACACGGGACAGGCCAAGGTCGAGGAGCCAATGAGGCAGAGAAGCGGACATGTCAGCGAGGCAACTGGACACCCAGCTCCCAGAGACTGGACCAGACACCCATCTGCGGAAGCTGAGACGCGCGTCCTGGGGAAGAGAGGGGGTGGAGGGCCGCACTCCGAGGAAGACAGAGGCTGCCGAGGGACCCAGCAGCAGCCGGACTCAAAGGGGAAACGGAGCCACGGGGTCCCAAGGCTCCCCTCACAGAGAGGGGTCTGGGCCACCGCGGCACAGGGGCCAGGAGAACAATGACTAAGTTCACCTGGGAGACGTGGAGTGGTGGGCACACACGCCAGGGGCCTGGGGGCGACAAGGGGAGGGTGACCCAGTGTCAACGATCCTTCCGTAACATCTATTACTTTAATGACAAAAAATAAATAAAAAGAGCAGTAAGCCTTTGTCTGTTTCCAGAAAGAAAGAGGGTGGCCCTTGGGGCACATGGGGCCAAGGTAAGATATCTGTGGTTAGTTTGTTAATTTTAGAGGGACAGGCTTGGACCTGGATAAATGATTTTAAGAAGGAACCAATGGGGGGGCGGGCGGGGAGGCTAGATACTGGAACTGGGTGCCTCAAGAGAGAGACGCCCAAAACCACTACCTCCGTGGGCATTTACGGAGAACGTGTGCACCCAGACTCTGCCTGTGTTGCCTCATTTCTTTCTCCCAACAACCCAACAACCCTGACAGGCAGGCATTGGCACCAATGTGCTCGCTTTGCACACAAGAAAACTGAGCTCAGAGGGATCAAGTTGTGTGCCCCAGGTGCGGGGCCAGGATTGAACTCCAGGTGTGAGGGCAGTTCCCACACACTGCCCTTCCCTGCCCCCATGTCATGCAAGAGGAAGAAAGCACCCTCTTACCTTATGTAGGAGGAGGGGTGGGGGTCAGAGGGCAAGTTGGAAGGGCAGTGACAGGAAGATGACTTTGTGGGTCTCCCGATTCCTCTATGAACTAGGAAGCAACATGCCATGCGGTGGAGGCTGAAAAAAGTGGAGTGGGGTGGGGCTTCAGGAGCGAGAACAAGGTCTGAAGCCGCTGTTAGGGAGGATGGAAGCCTGACCAGGACATCTGGAGGGACAGGCGGAGGGCCCGAGAGGCCTGGGCACACAGACAGTCGCCAACAGTCCGTCCCGGGTCGCGGTCTGGGCTGGCCAGTGCTGGAAAAACCAACAACAGAGAAACGGCGGGCCCCGTGGCAGCAGCGATGGGCCAGGGCCCAGGCCAGAAGAGGCCGACAGGGCAGGGTGGGAGGGGAACCTGGCCCAGGGTGACAGGAAGAAGGCAGTGACCAGGCTTTGAGGTATCGGAATTCAAGATTTCAGAGGCGGGAAGGCTCTGGGTTACGACAGGCCCCAGGAGTTGAAGAACGGCCACCTGAGGGGCAGGGAGATCAAAGAGGAGATGTTCTCAGGGAGACAACAGGACTCGTGGGGAAGCACTCTGCGCGCCACACCACAGCGCGCAGAGAAAGGAAGAGAGCGACTGCACCACGTGGGTGACGCGGACGAGGATGCCGACACCCAGAGAGCGTTCGCTGCAGGCAGGCGCTGTGCTAAGAGCTTTGAAGATGTAGCCCTCACTGCCACCCTGGGACACAGGCACCCTCTTTCCCCCTTTTTACAGCTGGGGAAACAGGGCACAGCCAAGTGAAGAGACCTAAGTGGGAACTGGGACCCGGTCCAAGCCGGCTCGAACCATTCTACCTCCTTCCTGTTGGCAGGAGGGCTGGGGCTGGAGTCTCAGGTGAGTGGGCGACAAGAAAGTGAAAGTGGACGGCAGGAGCCTCAACGGGGAAGGACAGGTTCACAGGAGGGTAGCACGGAGAGAAGGACGCAGTCCCACCTCCACCCTGTCGTGGGCCAAAAGGTACCTGAGCTGATGGGAACCCCTTCCCCTGGGTATTTATCCCACGAGGAGACAGAAGGACCACTCAGCGCAGCGGGTAGGGAGCCCGTTACCAAGAACTCCCACAGGTGCGGTGGGAAACAAGGGAAGGAGGAAGCATTGGAAAGCTGGGCCAGGACAGAGAAAGCAGGAAGAAAATTAGTATCTGCACTTTACAGATAAGGAAATTAAAACTCAGAAAAGCTGTGTGTCCTACCCAACCAGGAAGTCAAAGACTGAGTTCTGAATCTCCCCAAGGCAGTTCTCTGAGGGTGAGAAATCCCAGCCCAGAAGGCACTAGAGGGAAGGATTACAGTTAAACAAGACAAAGTGACAGGCACATCTCTCCTATGAAAAACGTGCACTGTGAACATTCAAGGTGGGGGACGGGAAGGGAAGGGAGGGGAAGGGAAAGGGGGAGGGGCGGGGAAGGGGGAGGGGCGGGGAAGGGGGAGAGGGAAGGGGGAAGGTGGGCTTTGGGTGAGGCAGAGCTGGCCCCCGCCGGCCACCAGAGTGCTCCAGTAAATATGCCTGTGGCCAGCACCCACGGGACCAGATTTCAACTTGTGGAAGATGAAAAACAAACACAAAGAGAATTCTTTGAGAGGGAAAGGTTGGGTACTAGGGGAGATAGGAAAAGACGCAGAAAGTTCTAGGGTTTAGAGTTCAAAGGAGACTTTTCAAAGGCTTCATTCAATACAAGCAAGCCACTTCATCCAGGGCGCCAGGGAAAGGCAACCTCCTGAAGGTGGAAGGGGTCAAGACTCCAGCCTGCCCTAACGAGGAAGTGGGACACAGCACTCATGAAGAAGATGGCCACATGGAACCCAGGGATGGGAGTGCGGCGCAGAGCTCTACTCTCCCTTCCACACAGCAACCCCCAACACCAACCTGCACACCCCTGCGTGGCCACAGTCACCTAAATCCCCCATTAAGCCCCAAGTGCCTCTCTCTATGGAGGAGCTGATGTCACCTGAGGCCACTTTCACCACACACTATACAATGCTAGGGGCAGTCCCTCCAAGCCCTTTGCCCAGCCTACCCCTCCCCCACTTCCAGGCAGAGGGGCAGGGCGGCCACAGGCAGGAAAGGGGCCTCATGGGGCCAAGTGCTGACTCTGAGGCTGGAAGAGATCCCCACTCCTTCAGCGGCAGCCATGCAGGCCTTAGGTGCCACTTAGGAGCACACAGTCTGGGACTTCGGGACACAAATACTAAGACTGACACTCAGCAGTGCTCCTTTTCCAACTCCACACACACCCCAAATCCACCTTTTAGAAAAGCACCTCCCAGTGAAGAACAGAAAAGGAGGGGAGGAATCTGAGGGAGACAAGACAGGGGAGGAGAGACAGCAAAATCACTATAATTTTATCTCAAGAACTAAAGCAATGTGGGATCTCACACCCTTTTGAAGTTCAATGGGATCCGCCACACTGTACTTTGTTTGAAAAGCAGTGAAATGGGTGGGACAGGACTCCAGCAGCTGCCTTCCCCTGCACTGAGCACCATCCCCCTGGTCAACCTGCAGAGCTCGGGCCACGGGGAGCAGGCTCAGAAGCTAAGGAACGCTGGCCGCCTGGCACCTGCCAGGCACAGTGCTGCTCAGAGCTCAGCAGGGCTGGCTCCAACCTCCCCCCACCCCGGGGCCAACCCAAGGCCTCCAAATGGCTCGGCACCTCGAGGAGAGAACACGTGCCAGCCATCTACCTGCACCCTGGCCGGGAACGAGGGCTCTTCCTAGCACAGTTCAGGGAACGAGGGAACGAGGGCTCTTCCTAGCACGGTTCAGGGCAGCCGTTTCCCTGACAAGCAAAGCAAGAGAAGGGCTGTGAAAGGGTCAGCGGATGTTCCCTCGCTTCAAATCTTTCCTGTTTCCTGTGGGCCCCGCTCTCACCACCGCGCGGGACTCAGCATGGCCTACATGGTGTGCCTAATCTGGCTGGAATTTCCTCCTCCACCCACCTGGCAGTCTCCCCACGGTCTTGAGCACTCCGGACCAGGGGTTCTCACACCCACCCCATGTGCTGGTCTACCTGCCCCTTTGGAGCACCAGGAAGAAGGTCATGGAAAACCTGCTGCAAACCCCACATGGAGAGGAGCAAGGACTTGCCAACCGTTGGCAAAAGCCCTAGGGAGCCCCCATGCTCTGTCCCTCGTCCCATTGCGGGGACTCAGAACCAACAGGAGAAAACACGCAGCCGCGGGTGCAGGAGCCTGGCCCTTCACAGATCAGTGAACATTCACATGCCACCACCGCGAAACCAGGTGAGAGAGGGAGACACAGGAAGGGGCAGAAAAGTTGCCAAAGGTCTTCCAAACACCCATTTAAATAAGCACAGGTGGATGGCAGCAGGAGCTGGAGATATTGGTGATCATCGGGTTCAGTGTAGTTCACACTTTTTTGGCCATGACCCCCAGCCAAGAGGGCACTTTCCACAGCCACACAGCGACACACATACACACCAAACCCAAGCAGAACTTCGCGGAGCAGCACTTCCCCTTACTGCGTGCCGGCACTGCATCCTGCACTCTTGCCAACCTGTCTTTTTAAAAATGATCCTACTAATGGATCACGACACCCAGTCTGAAAAACACAGGTTCTTCAGCTGACATTGGGAGTGGGATGGGACTTCATGGCAAACTGCATTTACTATTATAATTTGAAGCACTAGCAAGGCTAGCTTTCTGCACTTATGACCATAAAGCCAAGCAGCTTGCTTGCGCTCTGTGGTCCACCCTACCTCAGATAAAAAAATAGAAAAAAGAGGGCCCACCCAACACTCTTATTTAACGCACAACATCAAAGTGAAAAATGTGTGCCTTAGAACAATTAAAGAAAACTTTTTCTTCCAAGACACATTTTACATTGATGTGACTTCAGCTGACATAATTATTTAAAATTTCAAATAACATAAAAGAGGACAATGGGTGTTCTGTGCTCATAGAAAGGGGGGCAGGTTAAAGATTGGGAGAAATAGTGAACTGGTCCACAGCCCCCACTTTATTTACGAGTGGAGAAACTAAGGGACAGAACAGTGCCTAAGGCATGAAGCAAGTTAGGGGCAGGGCTTGAAACCCAACCCAGGGCTCCTGACTCAATTACTCACAGTCTACATCATCCAAAACATTTAAAAACACAGTTAAGGTCTCTCCCAGTGAGGCTCTGCTGGGCACAGAGGAGCGCGGATCTTAGCAGACCTCAGCACTCTGCTGCAGCCCTGCCAGGGTCCTGTAAAGGTCTTACAGGCTCAATTCTCTGTGCCTTTCATGTCAACTGAAAAAATGCAAAAGAATAAGCCTTCCTACCCCTCCCGAAAATGCAGCGAAAAAAGAGAGGTGCTTTAAAACCAAGCCTGCATGCTTAAAAACAGAAGCAACCCTGTGGGTCATTAGTCAGAGTTAGAATCCTGGAACCCAGAAGACCTTACCCATCAGCTGACCCAAGGCTTCATTTTCCGGTCAAGCCGCATAAGGTGACAGCCAGACCAGCTCCGTCTGCCACACACTGTGTTAACCTGTCCACTGGAGAAAACAGCCACGGAAAGTAACACTAAGTACACAGTGACATCTGGATCGACATACACCAGCGTCTGAGGGCCGAAGGAGGGGCAGCAAGGCAACTGAACGCAGATCACACAATTCAAACACATGAAAAGCATGCCTCCTTAGAGTGTCCAAGGGAGCTCAAAAGGCATGACTAATTTTTACTAGTCCTCAAGAGAAGCTCCAATGATGCTCCGAACCAAATTCACAGCACAGAGGCCAAGGGCCTCAGAAGGGTCACAGCTCCCTAATGGGACACTCAACGCCCCCACCCAGTGGGTCTGCTGCTCAGATAACACCTCCCGGCTCCTAACTTTCCCTGGACTCTGTCCAAGGCACTTGGGACAGCAGCTTCAAATATGGGAGATTTTACTACATGGGAGGGATTCTTTCCTATACAAATGCCACCTGGTGTCTGTCCAGGGTGTTTCCTGGAGGAGCCCTGAAATGCTAAAAGAGAAGATCTGCCCCATCCCCTCCTAACCCTGGCAGGCAAGGACCATTCCTTTAATTCCCCACGGGGACAATAAGGGGTCAGAAGGGGTGAGGCTCAGAGCCAGCGACATGCCCATGCCTTCTCTCACTGGGCGGGTGCCTCTCCAGCAACGGACTGCCAGGTCTGAGAGCTGCCAGGGCAGGGAAACCCTCTGAGTTGGACACTCTGGCCTTCAGGCTGCTCACGTGGGGCCAGCCTCAGTCATGCGATACAGTGGCGGGGGTGCGGGGATGGCTTTGTGGGCCCTGCCTTTCAACATAACTGCCACCTAGAGAGGCCCCATCTTCCAAAGCACAGTGGGGCTGGAGTTAGAGGAGACAGCTGGAGCCTGAGCCTGGGAAGGTTAATCCGTGCACCTCTCTGTGCCTCGGTTTCTTCATCTGTTCATTGCCAGGGCTGCTGTAAGAATTAGAAGAGTTATGCCCACACAAATGCAATGTGTCAATAGTAGTAGTACTTCCCTGAACTAACTCATCTATACTTTGGCACTCTGTGTCCTGAACAGGCTGACAGAGGGCAGGTGTCTGTCAGACAGACAGTATCTACCTGGCTAAAGCTGCCTCCTTGCAGAAACGCATTAAAAAAAAAATACTACCTGGGGAAGCAGTCAGTGAACTGAGTGCCTATTACACAACCCACAGTCAGAGTTGTACAGCAGCGCACACTCTCCCTGCCCGCCCATCTCCCTACTGCAAAAAGAGAAGGCAAATGTCACTGCAGGTCTCACGCCTCTCTGCTGTTCGGCTGCCCAAACTCCAGGGGAAGGGGCGCAGAGCCCTAAGGAAAGGCGATCACACAGGGCGCCGCAGAACCGGCACCCTCAAGAGAGCTACCAAGACCCTAGAGAATCCCTGCCACTCCAGCGACCCCCAAAACACCTAGAGAGCAGAAGCTACACGCCAGGGCCGGAGGGCACGCGGCCCGTCGAGGGCCACGTTTCTAAGCGGGAGCGTGGTTAGCGCTCTGCGGCGGCCAGCTCCCTCCGAAACGGCGCACGTGTGGGCAGCCCGCGCTACCCCTCACCGGTGGTGGACTCCTCTCGCTGCGCCTTGGACACCGGGCGCGCCAACAGAAGCCGTGATGAGCCAGGACGCCAAAACCCTCGGATCGCGTGGGCTGGCGTGGTAAGACTGTGCAAAGCTGCACCGATCGCCTCCCCCGGGAACCACGCACGCACGCACGCTCGCTCTCCTCTGCTCGCTCCGTCCCTAAAGTCTCCTAGCGCCTCACCTTCACTGAGTCTACCGGGTACATGACCGTGTGTTCCAGGATCCCGGCCATCGCTCCGGCTGTCATGTGGGTGGATAAGGAGGCGCTGGTCGGCAGGTTCTCATAGTCCTCCGACCCAGCGTCCTTGCTGCCGCCGCCGCCATCTCGGCCGTCTCCATCCATCCTGCGCCCCACAGTCTGGCTCCCCACGCCGCCGCAGCGCAGCTCCATTCGCCAGCTCTGCGGGCCGCGGGAGCCTGCAGGAGGTGGGCAGGGAGGGGGAGGGGGCGAAAAACTTCACTTCTTAAAGTGGGAACCACCTCCCGGGTGCTTCGGCGCCTGACGCCATGGCGGGCTGGGGTGGAGCGGAGCGGCCCAAAACACCAATCACTGGAAAAGAAGAGGCTGGCCGCGACCGCGCCATTGGTGAGGGAGCCAGTGGGGACCCGCCTCCCTGTGTGACGTCACTGTCCAGTGCAAATTTCCAAGCAACCGGACGGGGGCGAGAAGAGACGTTGGGGTGTCCCGGGAAGTTGTAACACCTCAAGGGTGGTGCTGCCTCTCCTGGAGCAGGCGGTAGGGGCCGTCCCTGGAGACGGTCAGCCTGGCCACAGAGGGAGTATGCATAGGGCTGGAGAAAGAGAGGGAACGGCGGCTCAGGGGAAATAGGTCCCCAGAGCCCCGGGTTTTGCAAACAGTATTCCTCAGCGAGCGCTGGCATTCCTAAGGCCTGGGGGTGGGGAGGGAGTTACTGCAAATGTCACCATGCAGCAGTTATGGTAGCGGGGTGGAGGTGGGGGAAGAGGCAGGGTCGCACGTGGGAGGGAGTTCCAGAACTGAGGACAAGCTGCACCATAGCCCTGCGGCACAGGACGTGTACTCACGGTCTTGTGATAAGCTGCTTGGCCGGGGGGTACCAATTTATTTGAAATCTTTTTCTCCCACTTCAGACACACAGTAGAGAGCTAAATTTGTTCCTCCCCTTGTTCTCTCTCACAAAGAGGCTAAATCCACACTGCCCTGGACTGACCAGGACAAAAAGTGGTAACCAAGATGGAGCACTTCTGAGAAGGCACCTCCAGACCATTTTCCTCAGAGCTGATGCGCCTAGAAGGTCTTCAGAGGCTTGATCCCCTAACAGGGCTGCAAAGTGGCAGAGTATAACACCTTGCAGCCTTGCATCTATCTACCTGTCTTCTAAGACTCTGGTCTTCTAGTTCTTAAACTCATCCCAAGCTGGCTTCTTTATTTTAACCTAAATTTTACTGTCTTGCTCCATCTGGGGGAAGAGGAAGGAACCAGAAAATAAGGGACTGATCTGCTTATGGAAGTAGGCATGAAAGCATGGCATTTGCAAGTCTAAACATACACACATGCTCTGGGGGCTGAAGATGTGGCCCTAGCTGATTGACTTCGACCACACCAGACACTTTATCCAGAGAAAGCTTCTGGTCGGGAAAGCTGGGCCCCAAGATATGAAAGGGAGGAGACCCTGAATATGCTGTGCCTGCACTTTGTCCTCACCCTGGTCCCAAGGTTCAGGTTACAACAACCCTGGCAGCTCTTGGGAATTTGAGATAGAGTGATGTGAGCATTGTGAACAGAGGCTTCAAGGCCAAGGGCTGCCATTGCCCCATTTTTGATAGTGGCTCACAACATGAGTGTGAGGATGTGATAGACAGAAACAAGCTCTGTGTTTAGTGTCTGCTAGAGAAGACTGTCCTTGCTTTTGCCAAAAGTGTCTCTCTTTTTTAAATGGTAGCAGTATGGTTTGGTAAGCTGTACCTTAGTACAGGCGCTGGGGCCTGCCCATGGTGCTCTCGATGTACAAAGCCTAGACGTTCTGCCAGTCCTTTTGGAGCAATGACATCAGGAAATTGACAGCTAAGTGGCTGTTGTACACAAGTTCATCATCTGTCATCTCCATGTGTTCAACAGCCACTGCCAGACACAGCAACCTTTTCATGTGGAACTTGATCATGGATTTCACTCCATCGCTTTAGCCACCATGTTCCCACTGTGGGTCAGCTGGGAGGGGAACCTGCCAACCTCATTCAGGCCTGGGCCCAGGATTCCTAGGAACTGCTCGATCGGAAACTCTGAAGATGAAACGGCATCATACTTTCTGGCCAGCTTCTGGACCAGTTTCTTATTCTTGCTGAGTTTCTTCAGCACCTCAGTGTCCATCCATGTGGGGGATGTCCACGGCCTTGGCCTCATCGCAGTGCTGCTGGTCCCGCAGAACACAGACAGAGGACTTGAGGTGGGGAGTGGACTTAGACTGACGGTGCCTGGGAAGTGTTTGTCCTTCTAAGGGTCACAGTTCTTCAAGGTGATCTGCAGCTCCACCATCACCGAAAACTTGCAGCCCCTTGCACTGTTTCCTGTGCAGGACTTCTAGCACTGCCTTGTATAGGGTGTGCAGAGCATACAGGGTGTCATGGGAGACTTTTTGCTCCTGGCTCCTCACACCACAAAAACAAGAAAAGAGCCCATCGGTGATTTTTAAGAAACATTGAGCCCTGGCTGGTGTGGCTCAGTGGATTGAGCACCGGCCTGAGAACCAGGGGGTTACTGGTTCAATTCCCAGTCAGGGCACATGCCTGGGTTGCAGGCCAGGTCCCAGGTTGGGGGAGGGGGGTGCGCGGGGGTGTGAGAGGCGACCACACATTGATGTTAAAAAAAGAAAAAAGAAAAGAAACATTGAGAAAAACCTGTCAATACTCATTAAAAAATGGATATCCTTTAACCAGTACATACTAACCCATTATCCTGCTTCCAGAAATGTGACACAAAACTCTGAAAATTTATGAAGCTATTCTTCAAAGCAGTATTTATAGTCACAAATAATTGGAAGTGACCTATATATTCAACTAGAGAGGAATGGCTAAGTAAATTATGGCACATGTATTAGAGAAATATTATGGGGCTATTAAAAATTGTGGTTACATTTTGCAACATGGAAAATGGTGATGATGCATGTCAGGTTAAAAAAAATTTATAAATGTCACATTTACAAAAATGTAAATATGCACATCAAAAGAGTGAAGTAGTTACAATGATAGTGATGTAGGATTACAAGTAACTATTTTTTCATACTTAAAGGATACTTATATTATTTTCATAATAAAAAATGAAAACGAATCATTCTTTTTAGAATATAATGTGCCAAAGGATGGGAAAGCCTCTGAACTTTGCCATGGTGATATTAGTGGAGAGAAGTCACCTTGGGTGGGGGTGTTAAGAGGACTCTTAGCAAATAAGAACATGCCCATAATCTTCAGGAACATAAGATTTTTTTTAATTTTATAAATATTTAATTTTTTTAAATAAATGTTAATCCAGAACCATTTAGAAAACCCTTGGAATATTTATTATAAGCAATATAATTTTCTCAGTATATATGGTAAGTATAGTGGCTTGGCACTCAGCAGCCATCCTAAACCCCTCCTTGTACAGCAGTATGCAGAAAATTTTCAACTACATTTCTCATACCCCTTTGCAGCTGGGAGTCTAGAGTGGCTTCTATTCTGCCAAGTAGATGGAGTAGGGAGATCTGGGAGACAGAAGGGAGATAGAGGCCACCTTCCTGTTGCTTTGATATTCTGCTGCCTAGCAATGTCCTAGACTTGTCCTTGCATTAGGAGCAGTTGGAGTAGGCAGTGGCTTTTCTATTGCAACAGCAGTGCAGGGTCTGGTCACCACGTTCACGGCAAGGTGGCCGTGGGGGCAGCAGCAGTGATGGTAGCAACCTACTGGTCCCTACACCGTAGCTTCAGTAGATGGCCTTCCTCACCTGGGTGGTGGTTCCCTTGGGAGGGCAGGTTGACCTTGTGGATCTGAGAGTCATCCCTGGAGGTCCAGCAGAGGCTCAGCGCCTCGTCCACACCAATGATCTTGTGCATAGTAGATGAAGCCTGCTTAGAGAGGAGTGATGTCCCAGACACTGTAACCCCAGGCTTCCGCACACTGCCAACAAGGAGGGAGCACAGCAGCGATCCTCTCCTATGCGCGGGGCCAGGAGACTCAGAAGGACTTGCTGGTTCCACCGGAGTCTTACCTCAAGCCCCTGAATGTAGACCTTGTGAAGATGTCATTATCCTGCCCTGGCCTAACTGGGGGCCAAGCTCCATGCAGAACAGGGAAGCTACGGAGGGTGTCAGGTGAAGAGCACTAGAGGTTGAGCCATGGCCCTTCAGGCTCTGCTTCTGCCGTTCACTAGCTGCATGCTTCTGGCCCGTTTGGAAAGCATGCTTTCTTGTCTTGAACACGGGCACTGATACTTAATATATGGCAAATAGAATTTTAAAAAAGGTAGAATAAAATCTCATGGTGCAGTATATATCATTTCAAGGTATTGGGAGGAAAAAAGAAAGAAAGGAATTAAGGACGCAGAGGGAAGAGGCCCAGGCTTTCCCCAACCTTTTTTTTTTTTCGGAGTAATTGCTCTAGATCAGATATCTGCCTGGCCACACAGATATCTTAACACCCTGCCCAGAACTTAGCCAGTGCTATGTCTCCCACTGGGGCCCCAGCATTTCCCTGTGGGAGCAGAGGCCTCTTCCTAGGAGCAACTGCAGGGGGCGTGGCATCTCCCGGAGCACCACGTGGTGTGGCCCCAGGGTAGAGGGTGTGGCTCTCTGTCTTTGTTTTTCTCCACAGATGCCATCCACAGCCCCATGAATTTTAAGTCTAGTTTCTGTGTGGGGGGAGGGCCTCGAGGGCCTCTGGACTTGCAGTCCCCCTGACATACAACACTGTCCTGTCATCCCAGAATTCTTTGGTTTTCCAAGAACAGCACTGTTTTTTCTAAAAGCTTATCTGTGAGTCTCCCATTGAGGAAAAAAAGGAACAGATGAACAGCTAGGCCCACTCTGGAGTCCCAGGGCAAATAAGGAAGGGGTGGGAGGTAGCCATAGCTCACTTCACCAGGTGTTCTTTACAGAGGGTGCTGACCGGCCAGGGCCAGAGCTGGGACTGAGAGAAGTGTTGGCCATTGCGGAAGACGTGGGCCGGGTCCCACTGCTGCGAGTCAGTCCTCGGACTCCCGTGCCGTCGTCCTCAGCAGCCACCCCTGCGCTTTCACTGACAAGACCCAGCGGTTCCAGCTGTCCTCTCATCACATCAGCGGCCACCCTGTCTCAGCACTGTTCTTGTGTCCACTCCCATGCAAGAGTCTGCCCCTATTGGGTGGCTCAGGGCCCCAGAGGTGGACAGAGCGGGTGGCAGAGGAGCGCTGGGGCCCTGGTGGAGCCAAAGCATTCATTGGCTGAATTCTCGGTAGGACGTGACATACCTGTGTGTTGGCACAGGCAGGCCTTGGGCCATCCTTAGCCACCCACCCCAACCAAGAGCTTACCTCTGTCGGCCTCTGCTCGCCTCACCTTTCCCCACAAATATACTCAGTTCTCTAATATAAAACCCCTCTTCCCTGCTGCACACCTTAAGCTATGGCCCTACTTCTCTCCTGGTCGTGGAGGCCCTGAAAGAACCCTCTCCCCTTGCCAGTCTGTCCTGACTCAGTGTGCTCACTCATGGAGGCTCAGTCTGGCAGGTTCTCACACCAGCTTTTTTTAAAAGGAGCTCTTGACAAGGCTACCCATGACATGAATGCTCAACTGGCCCCCTCCCCCAGTGGGACCCCATGGCCCCCGCCTCCTCAGGAATTCCTCTCTCCTGCTCCCTTCCTGCCCTTCCCAGGGGGGTCTCAGCCTCCTCCTCCACCTCTCCTACTTCTGCACACCCTGTGCAGAGAGCCTCTCCTCACTTCTCCTTGGGCCTCTGTCCCACTCCCATGTCCCTGTTACCACCCCTGGTTCTGTTTTAAATCCTGACCCCTCCTCTGCATCCCAGCCCCACACTTTCATGGGCCTCCCAGACAGCTCCACCTGACTGCTGCAGCTGAACCGAAAGCTCAGGAAGTGTATCAGTGTCCAAGGGCTGCCATCGCAAAAGACCACAGACCAGCTGCCCTGAAAAAACAGACATACGCTCTGTGGTTCTTCAGACTAGATGCCCAAGACTGAGGTGTCGACAGGCCCGTGCTCCCTCCAAAGGCTGTCGAGAGGATCCTCCCTTGCTCTTTCTACCTTCTGGCAGCTCCTGACAATCCTCAGCATCCTCGGCTTGCAGGGCCACCACTCCGAGCTTTGCTTCTGTTGTCACGTGACCTCCCCCTGTGTGTCTCTGGGTCTATGTCCAGACTTCCTTTTCTTATAAGAACACATTTCAGACTAGATTAGGGGCCCACACTACGCCAGCGACCTTCTCTTAACTTTATTATGTCTGCAAAGACCCTGTTTCCAGATGAGGTCACATTCACAGGTTGTGTGCAGACGTGAATTTGGAGGGACACTAACTCAGTCCCATGAGGCAGAGAAGCAAAAACTGCAAACGAGAGAGCAGGAGGCCTACCACCTCCACCCTGGCCAACGCCTCTGCCCGGTTCTCCCTGCAAAAGGAGGGCTTGGCCCCGGTGGAGTGCGGGGGCCCCTACAGTTCTGTCTTTCTGATCTGAAACTGAATTCATGTCATCTTTCCTTGTAATTGGCAATTTCTTCTAATGACATTTTTTCTTTATTTACCTCTGTTTATTAAGCAACCGGCTGGCAAGCTCCGAGTCATTGCTGCTTCTCAGACCTTATTAGCCATGCATGGATTCGGCCCCCAAGACAGCATCACTTATGGCTGTGGTGCCGACATAATTTATCCCAACTGGGGTGCTTTTTGAGAGTGAAAAGGGGCACTGTTGGTAACCACCCCAAGACAGAGGAATGAACTGAGGTTGTCTTGGGAAAATTAGGACAAAGTTCACACTACTTATAGCCACCCCTCGCTGTCTTACCCAAAAACCGTCTTCCTAAATCTTTGCCCTGCCCCCTCCTTATGTCTCCCTCCAGGGGAGGGCTCCCCACACCATATCTGTCAAGATGGTACTCATTTCTCAGCTCAGGCGGTTCCCCTCCCACAAAACTTTCCCTGACCCACAGGACGTGAGCTGAACCTGCCACTCTTCCACGCATCCTTATGACCTTCACCACTTTCTACCTCAGGCCACGGCTCTAGTGGCCACGTCTTTGCCATCCCAGCACACTCCAAGTTCCTTGAGGATATAAATTGAGTAAATGACACATATTTATTAAAGGAGTAAGAGGGCTTCTGGTCAAGATGGTGGAGGAGGTAAACTGGCAACCTCCCAGGACCACATCAAAATTACAACTAAACTACAGAACAACCATCATTCAGAACCACCTGAAATCTAGCTGAACAGAAGTCCTACAGCTAAGGACATATGGAACAGCCACATCGAGACTGATAGGAGGGGCAGAGACTCAGAACGGGCTGGTCCCACACCCATATGTGGCGGTTAAAACTGGGAGGAATATCTCAGCTGCGGAGGTCCTGCCTGAGGAGCGAGGGGTCCCAGCCCCACTCCAGGCCCCCCAGCCCAGGATTCCAGGCCCAGGAAGAGAAGTCCCCATAGCTTCTGGCTGTAAAAACCAGCAGGGTCTGAGTCTGAGGAAGACGAAGGGCTTCTGGAGTCCAGGCAGTTCCTCTTAAAGGGCCCACACACAGACTTACACAATTCACTCCCTCTGAGCTCCAGTCTGGGGCAGCAGCTCAAAAGGCACCAGGGACTTATGGGGAAGAACTGAACTACCTGGCTTCAGGGCAAGATTTGGGGGCAGCTTCCTCCCAGACAGAAGTGCTGGCAGAGGCCAATGTTCCTTTTCTGAGCCCTCCCCCTACAGAGCCTGCAGGCAGGTGCCATATCTGTGTCTCCATCAACCTGGCTCACACTGTTCACTCAGCCCTGGTGATTCCCTGAGGCCCTAGTCCACCCAACTTGCGGGCCCACCCAAGCTGCTTTCAGTGGCTTTTCCACACAAATGTCCTGTCTTGGTTCATGCTTCAGACTTTCCTAAAATCTTTCGAAGGTTCAGAAACCCCAAACAAGCAGCATCTGCCCTCCGCATGCCCTATATTTCTTGTTAAGTGGCCCCAGGCCTGGCATTAGCAGCAGCCAGACTCTGTTCGCAGCTTGGCCTCTCCTGGGCACCTCCAAGCCCAGCATAAGAGCAGCCATCTACAGATTGCTTTACAATTCATGCCAGGTGGCCATGGGAAGGGCACAGGAGGCAGCTGACCTTGGCCTGCACCTCCCAAGAGGCCCCACAGCCAGCACACTGAGTGGACAGCTGGAGAATCACCAAATCACCTCCACACTAGACACATTCAAGGGGCAGACACAGCAGGCACCAGAGCCCTGCTGAAGTTCTGTTCCGTGAAGTCAGCCCCTGCATAGCAGGGTCTGCTGTAGTCTCAGCTGGTCCTCACAGCCAGTCAGCCTGGGGGTCAATCCCTCCCAGTGACATGCCAACAGCAATGAAGTCTCAGCTACAACAGGAAGGTGCACACAGCCCCTATGGGGCAGGGGCACACCTGGAGCGCCCAGCTAGAGGGACCAGGGAGACTGTGCCACTGGGCTCTACAGGACACCTACTATATAAGGTCACCTTAGCAAGATGGGGAGACATAGCAGATCTACCTAATACATAAAAACAAACAGAGAGGCAGCCAAAATGGGGAGACAAAGAACAGGTCCCAAATGAAAGAATATGAGAAATCTCCAGAAAAAAAAAGAACTAAATGAAATAGAAGCAAGCTAGCTACCAGATACAGAGTTCAAAACGATGGTTATAAGGATGCTCAAGGAACTTAGAACTTCAATAGCATAAAAAAAGGACATAGAAACCATAAAAAAGTCAGAAATGAACAAAACGGAAACGAAGAATACACTAGAAGGAATCAACAGCAAAATGTATGGAGCAGAGAATTAAATCAGTGATTTGGAAGATAAGGTAGCAGAAAATACCCACTCAGATCAGCAAAAAGAAAAAAGTTAAAAAAATGAGAATACTTTAAGGGACTTCTGGACAACATGAAGCATAACAACATCTGCATGATGAGCACCAAAAAGAAAATAGAAAGAGCAAGGGACTGAGAACCTATTTGAAGAAATAATGACAGTAAACTTCCCAAAGCCGATGAAGAAAAAAAGACACGCAAGTCCACGAAGCACACAGAGTCCCAAACAAGATGGACACAGAGACCCTCACGCCAAAACACATCATAATTAAAACGGCAAAGCTTAAAGACAATGGGAGAATCTTAAAACTGGCAAGAGAAAAGCAGTTCATTATCTACAACATAGTGCCCATAAGACTTTCAGCTGATTTCTAAACAAAAACTTTGTAGACCAGAAGGGACTGGCACAAAATATTCAAAGTGGTGAAAAGCAAGGACCTACATCCAAGAATACTCTATCCAGCAAAGCTATCATTTAGAATGGAAGGGCAGATAAAGAGCTTCCCAGATAAGAAAAAGCTAAAGGAGTTCATCACCACCAAACCAGTATTATATGAAATGTTACAGGGTCTTCTTTAAGAAGAAGATCAAACATATAAACTATAAAATGGCAATAAATACATATCCATCAACTATTACTTTAAATGCAAATGGATTAAATGCTCCAGTCAAAAGACGTATGTTCTACAAGAGAATCACTTCAAATCCAAAGACACACACAGACTGGAAGTAAAGGGATGGAAAAAGATATTTTATGAAAATGGAAAGAAACAAAAAAATCTAGGGTTGCAATACTTGCACCAGACAAAATAGACTTTAAAACAAAAACTGTAACAAGAGACAAAGAAGGACCCAGCTATTACACTTCTTGGTATTTATCCAGAGAATTTCAAAACATTAAATCGAAGAGATATATGCATCCATATGTTTATTGCAGAATTATTTACAATAGCAAAGATATGGAAGCAACCTATGGAGTTCATTGATAGGTGAATGGATAAAGACAGAGTGATGAATATGTACTATGGAATATGACTCAGCCACAAAAAAGAATAAAATCTTGCCATCTGCAACAGCACAGATGGACCTGGAGCGCATTGTGCTCAGTGAAGTAAGTTAGACAGAAAAAAAAATGCCACATGATTTCACTTATATGTAGAATCTAAGAAACAAAATAAACAACAAGCAGAATATAAACAGAGTCATAAATACGGAGACTATTTTGATGGTTGTCGGATGGGAGGGGGTTGAGAGGATGGGTGAAAAACAGGTGAAGGGGTGAAGAAGTACAAACTGGTAGTTACAGAACACCCCCGGGGCTTTAAGAACAGCATGGAGAATGTAGCCAACAATATTGTAATAATTAGGCATGGTGTCAGATGGGTATGAGATTTGTCAGGGTGATCACTTTGTAAGCTATGTAAATGTCTAATCACTGGGTTGTATGCCTGAAATTTATATAATATTGTACATCAACTGCAATTAAAAATTAAAAAATTATTTTTAAAAAAAGGAGTAAGCGTTTCCTTCAAAAGATCTCCAGTATCCCTCTACAATAGCATTATAATAAAATAATATAAAATATTACGTCAGACGTGCATAATCCCCAGGAAATTAAACCATGTTGCACCTTAGGTCCCAAAGCTCTGGTCACGATGCATGGAGAAAATAGGAAAAACGTGGCATTTTCTTTCCTTCTAAAGGGCATGTCACAAACACTAAATTGGGGTGTGTCTTTTCTTAGGGATACAGAGTTGCAAAGCACAGGCACAGGGAAAGACCTAGGACACAACGTAGTCTCTAAACTCCATCTCACAGGTGAACGAGAGCCGTCCAAGAGGTGAAGTAACTTGTCCAAGGACACAAAAGTGGTTAGTGGCAGAAGTGAGATTAAAAAAAACCCAGAAGTCTCATTCAGTGTTCTTTCCTTCACCTACCTTTGAAATAAACTTAAGGCTGATAAGATTCCTTTATTGCTGTCATTAGTGCTATCTCAGTGCCTACTTTGTAAAAATCAACAGTCACCAATCCTCCACCTTGGCCAGGTTCACCTGACGCAGCACGTTAGCACAGGTGAGTTTTACACGGAACTCTACGCATCATTAATGAGTTCGTCAATCATGATCCTTCAAACAGCGGATCCTTCAAACAGCATAGCTGCCATACTTCCGACGCCCGGTGTAGCCAGCTCAGTGTGGAAGAGGTGCTCTTTAGGAGAATGGAGGTGATGTAGCATAAAAGTAAAAAGCATGTGCTTCGGAGACAGACTGGGATTCAATAACCAAATGTCTGCTGTTTCAAGAGTTGCCTTGCCAGAAGCAGCTCCTTTGTGATCTGGAGCACCGACCCCTGTGATGTTCCACTGAGGTTCCCTCTCCAGTTTCTCTGTCCATAGCATGCTATTATGCATGGAACGTCTCTCAAGTGTGGACCTCCGTTTCAGGTACCGTTGGAGGTGCCCAGGGTCACTATCGAACAAAGCAAAGGCTGAGTTAGCTGTGGGAACCTCTCAGATGAGGGGAAGGTTAACCAAGGATCACCATGGAGTTACCCATCTCCACAGTTCCCCTCAGAATGAGTGGAAGCCAGGAAGAGCCCTGAGAGTGACCTCAGGAGACAGCCAGGTCTTCTCCCTTTTCTCAGGCTCCTGGCCCGCATGCCCAGCTGCTTTGTTGAGAGATGGGCATGCACATCCAAGGCTCTCAACATGATCATGCTGGAATAGGCTGGATATACCTCTTGCCTAAGTAAAGGACCAGGCTGTGGGGAAATCCTGACACTTGCAAACTGTGAAGTCCTTATCTCAGCTTTGTTAGTTACCAGAGTCCCATCTGATGTAAGAAATACATCCTCAGTTTATACCAAATGTGGTAATTCACACAGTCTGTCTGTGTTAGCAGCATGCAACAAAGAAGTTTGTCCCAGGAAATACGCCTACCTAGAACAGGTTACCAGCCCCAGGGTATTTGTTTGACATAATGAGGAGTATTTTTAGTCTGGTTTTTAAAACTAACTAACACTGACACAACCAATTTGAAAAACTGTCTGACAGTGTTTACCGAACCTGAACATACACATAACCTCTGACCCAGCGATTCTACTCCCAAGGTACACCCAGAGGAAATGCATACTGTGTGTGTGCTGGAAGACATGTGCAAAAATGCTCACGGCAGCACAATGTGCCCAAAACGGAAACCACCCAAATGTCCGTCAAGAGCAGAACGGACAGATGAGCTGGAATGAACGATGGAATGCGATGCAGCAATGAGGATGAGTGATAACCAGCCCAAGGCAACAACACGGACTGAAAGAAGCCAGGCACAAAATGTGGGCCAAGTATCTCTTTTTATATAAAGTTTATAAACAGAGAAAACGGCACGTCAGTGTTAGAAGTCAGCACAGCGACTTCCCGTGACAGCAGGAAGCATGAGGGGCCTTCAGGGATTCTGGTTGTCTTCTGCTTCTCCACCCAGGCACGGGAGACACAGGTGTGCCCACTTTGCAGAAATTTGCAAGATTCCAACACTTTTCCACATATAAAAGTCAATACTTGATTATAAATGTAGAAATATTTACATATTTTGGAGGGAAAACATGTCCCCTCATGTATTTTTTAAAGATTTTAATTTTTATTTATTTTTAGAGAGAGGGGAAGGGAGGGAGAAAGAGAGGGGAGAGACACCAATGTGAGAGAGAAACATGGATCGGTCACCTCTCGCACGCTCCCGACGGGAAACCCGGGCATGTGCCCTGACTGGGAGTCTAACCGGCGACCTTTTCACTTTGTGGGACGAGGCCCAACCAACATAGTCATGAGACTATCTCCTCGTGTATTTTTTTTTTAAAGATTTTATTTATTTATTTTTAGAGAGAGGAGAAGGGAGGGAGACAGAGAGGGAGAGAAACAGCAATGTATGTTTGCCTCTCACATGGCCCTCACTGGGAACCTGGCCCGCAACCCAGGCATGTGCCCTGACCGGGAATTGAACCGGGACCATCTGGTTCCCAGCCCGGGCTCAATCCACTGAGCTACACCGGCCAGGCCTATCTCCTCGTGTATTGATGAGACCGTAGATGACAGACCCAGAACTAAAATACCCTTCCCATTCTCTCTCCTCCCTCCACACAGCAAGGGCGAGGTGTCTGGGGAATCAGGGCTATGGAAAATTTATTGAAGAACTCTTCCTCCCCCAGCACTTTAGAATCGGATCTGGCCCTCCAATATTATCCCCTAGTTAGGAGCAGAGGAATCCTCAAGTCCCCAACACGCACCTACACTCCTCCTTGCTATGCCAAGCCACTCGTTTTTGTTCGAGGAGCAAGCAGCCTCAGGAGGTCCCGTTGCCCTAGAGCCAAAGCCACACTTTCCAAAGCCAGGCTCTCCCAGGCCCTGCGTGGTCTAACCCCGGCCTGTCTTGCCCATCTCACCTCCCTCACTCTCCAGGCCTCTTGCTCAACAACAGGCTCCAGCCACACACTCTGTCTGACTCCCTCCTCGGGGCTCTGTACTTGCCGTTACTCACACTGCGCCAGCTCTTCCATAGTGGCTTCTTATCTGTCAAATATCAGCTCTAAGTCACCTTCCTCAGAGAAAACAATTTAAACCAATCTCCCACCATTAAAAACAATTTTTATAGCATCAGTGCTTTCTTAAATTATCTTGCTTGTTTGTTTTATTTTCTCTCTCCCATACCCCATCTCTCTCTTCCTCACTCCCCACCCCACACACACACAGTAAGCTTCAAGAGAATAGACATTGATTGTCATGTCTTTACAGCTTTGTCCCCAGTGCCTAGGGCCGTGCATGGTACAGAGTGGGCTGTCACGAAAAAGATGCAAAAGAATAAATGTCACTTACTCCAGGAAGCCTTCCCTGACCCCAACAGTGCACACACATCTCTCCCCACTGAACTTTTCTGGAATGTGTGTGCTGCATCACCCACATGACAATTACCATTTACTAGCATGTACTGTGGTTTTTTCAGTACATGCCATCTTTGCCCTCTTTCTAGGTCTTAAATCCTTGGGGAGCAGAACCCTGGTTTATACTCCTTTATGTCCCCAGAACATAGCAAATGGCAGGAGAGCCAATAAACCTGTGTTCAATCGATTAAGAAGGAAGCAGAGCACAGTAGACATGGTGAACTTTGAAGTTAGAAGTCCTGACTTAGTACTTCCTATCCAGGAATATGTCCTTGGAAAAATCACTGTGCGTCTCTGAGTCTAGTTTCTCAATTATAAATGGCAACAGGAATCATTCACAGGATTGAAAGAGAAGTTATAAAAACTATATACACGTCAGTTTCCCTTTAATGTTTGACAAGTTTGTCGCCTCTTACTCTAGCCATGGACATATCTCCTAGCATATTCATGTTCATCAAAGATTTTATGTCTCTTAAGAAGCAGTTGATTCTGCTTTTTTGTGTTCTCTTCCCCCTCTTCCCCCTGAAAAAGTGCAAGTATACAAAATCAGGGCATGAACACTACTTGCTCGACTTAATTTCAATGTTATAATGAAAAAGACCTATATAAATTCTCACCATTTGTTTCACACCCACAAAAGCAACTGCTAGAGCTACAGCAATCTCTCAAAGCCGGCAGGGCTGGGACGCACAAAGGAAACGGCAATGCAGCATGGCCCCTCTGTTCTACGACAGCAGCGTGCCCACTGAGCCCCTCCGTCTCTCTGCTCCCGGCGGCCAAGTCATAGTAAATAATGGCAATTTGCGTAACCCTGGAGAACTCTCAGGGCTGTTACCAGGGAGTGGGATGGAGAAACGCAGGCCGAGTACTGTTATCTTACAGTTGACTTGATCTGTGGCTGTGCCCGGAGAGGGCTGGTTAGTGGGGCCAATACCCGCAGGGAGGGAGGTGTGTGCGACACTGGACTCTGTCCTTGACCAGGTTCGACTCAACTATTTTTTTTTTAATCAGCTACTGAAAAGAAAAACATGGAATACAGACTTATCAACCTCTTAGAAGACACAATACTAGGAAGAACAGCTTCTTGGAATGCTGCAAGTCAAGGTTGTTTTTAAAATCTCTAAAAACAAA
Source organism: Micronycteris hirsuta (assembly GCA_004026765.1). NCBI lineage: Eukaryota > Metazoa > Chordata > Mammalia > Chiroptera > Phyllostomidae > Micronycteris > Micronycteris hirsuta. The sequence continues at coordinate 29,768 of PVJI01010454.1, read as the reverse complement.
TTTTTTCCCTTAAATCCTGGATGTGCTAGAGAGGACAGAGCACTTCTGAACGGGGAAGACTTCACAGGACACTGTAGTGGCCCAGAAGCTTAGTACAAGCTCCGATCCTGGCGCCCTGCACTTGGATAGAGACTGTTGTCCCTCCAGTCCCCGTGCAGGTACACCTCCCTGGGGACGCCACCCTGGCCTCACGTGTTGGCTTCCTGTTGCTCAAGCCAGAAGCCCTGGAGTCACCCAGATGTCCTCATTGTCCTTCTCATCAAATGTGCCGTCTATCAAAAATCACGTAGCCCTGGCCGGTGTGTCTCAGTTGGCTGGGGCATTGTCCCGTAAACCGAAAGGTTGCGGATTAAATACCCGGTCAGGGCATATGCCTGCGTTGCAGGTTTGGTCCCCAGTCACGGCACATCCGGGAGGCAGTCGATCAATGTCTCTCTCTCACATCCGTGTTTCTCTCTCTCTTTTTCCCTCCCTTCCCCGCTCTCTAAAATTATTGAGTGTGTCCTTGGGTGAGGATTAAAAACATCATGCCACCTCTACCACCCAGGTGGATGGTAAATATAATTGTATTTATTATTTATTAAGTATAGTATAATTTTTATTATTTATAGTTTTATTTATGCTTTTGTCTGTCTCCCATCAAGAGAATGTAAGCTTCTTAAGAGAGAGATCTTTGTTCGTTCCACCGCTGCTTCCCAGAACCACCAACAGTAACTAACACGTGGTAGGAACCTAGTAAGTACTCACTTTTCATGAATGAATGAGTGAGTAAATGAGGGTGAGTTAGATGCCCCACTTTTGAGCTCATATCACCCTGTAAATCTCTCACCCTAAGACTTAATACACTGGAGTGTAATTGGGGCTTACTTCTACTCAAGAAGGTATCTTTTAATTATACGTTTGCCCATGAATAAATTCTAGTTGTCATGTAGTGGTTTACTTGCCCGACCACTTCAGTAGGCTATAAACCACAGGGAACCCCGGCCAGGCTGCCGGCTGCCTGCTGGGCCTGCAGCCCCTGACACCAGGTCCTGCGTGTCTTGTGAGTGCCAGATGCTCTTCTGCGTTTCCATGGACTCTCATTCGTTCCATCCTTTCCACAGCCCAACGAGGCGGCTCCAGCACTCTTTCTGTTTCATAGACAAGGACACCGCGGGTCTGCAGAGCAGGAGACGTGCCCAGTGGCACACAGTGAGGGATGGGTTCTGGAATCCGACCTCGGAAATCTGGCTCCAGAGCACAAGCTCTAAGTGGCTGCACTAAACTGCCTCACCTTTATGAGGCACCCAATAAAACTTGATCAATACGCGAATCAGTGAAACACAGCTGCCAAAAACAGGCAGTGTGTTCTCAGGCTGTGCGAGGAGAGGGCTGAGATAAGAGAGGGTGCAGCGCCAGAGGAGAGTCCAGGTCAGCTCCATGTGTTGGAGAAGTACCATCTGAAAGGAGATCAGGATGTTAAAGTGGGTCTGAAAACCTAAACCGTGACGGCAAAGGGTCTGGAAATATGCATTCCGGACCTCTCTTCCAATCCAGGCACCCATGGGGGAGGGGAGGGCAGTCTGATGCTGTGGCTCCAAGGCAGAGTGGGCAAACCGGTGTGGCCACAGGACGACAGGTTTCAGCTCCCTGTGTGGAGGGACCGGCAGGAACGTGCAAAACTGAGTGTCCATCAGCGGATGAATGGATAAACAAAATGTGGTCTGCATGTACAATGGACTATTACTCTTTCTTAGAAACAAAAGAAACCCTGACACGTGGTACAGTGTGGATGAATCTTAAAGACATGATTTTAAGTGAAATAAGACAGTCACAAAAGGACGAATACTGTAGGGTCTCAACTATTCAAGATACCTGGAGTCATCAAAATCATTGGGACAGGAAGAGCAGTGGTGACCAGGGCCTGGGGACGCAGGGACGGGAGTCAGTGTTACCGAGCACAGTTTCCATCTGGGATGGTGCACAAGGTCTGGAATGGCTGGTGGAAAAGCTGCCCAATAATGACAGTGCACTTAATGCCACCGAGCAGGACATTAAAATGGTTAAAATGGTAACTCTTATGTTACGTATATTTTGCCACAGTAAAAATAAATAAAAAGTAACACACACAGGGGTCTGGGATGGCAAGCTGGCCACCATGGGCAGTGAACAAGCAGAGCTGGACAGCAGAGAAAGCACACAGGCACTCCTGAGTTTGGGTGAGAGCTGGACTGGAGGGCCCTAAAGGTCCCTTTCAGCTCTTACGTTTTTATTTGTTTTAACGTGTATCGAGACTCACAGTACATGGGTTGTCTCACTGACTCTCCACCACTCCATGACACATCGCTATCATGGTGCCCGTCGGGGAAAGCAAGGCTTAGACGTCTCAAGTAACCCACTCCGGCCTCCTGAGTACTAAGTGTAAGGAAGAAGAATGGGGACCACAGGGACAGGCCTGTGGTCCAGAAGACAGAGTGCACCGGAGGGAACCTGGAGGGCGCTGTGACAGTCAGGGCCCAGGTGTCCCTGTGCTGTCTGGGGCTCCTCCAGGCATCTGTGCCTCCTTGAATGCCCTCCTTCCCACCCCACGGGGGCATTCCTGGCTGGCCACAGGGACCCTGAGCTGCCCTCGGGAAGGCACACCCGCAGACAGCCTTTGAGTGTGTTGGTACAGCCAGGCCGGCTGAGGAGAGTCTTTAAGCCTGTACCAGCTCAGCTGCACCACTATTGTGCCTTCAGGCTCGACTTTACTGGCTAATAAGCAAGTTACCTTGTTATTTCCATCACAATTTCCCACGTCACAGCCTCTGTGTTCCCTCGCTTAAAAGGTGGTTATAAAGATAGTTTGACAACAGAAGCTCTTCATAGACCAAAGCCCATTTTAACTTTATGGGCATTGTGGTTTGTACACAACATGGTCTTTAAACGCTTTGAAGCAGAGTCTAGACCAGTGCCGCCCAACAGAGATACAGGATAATTCATACCACACACGTGACTTTAAATTTTCTGGTAGCCACATTAAACATGTAAAAAGTAACAGGTGAAATTAATTTAGCAATATAGTTTCATTATCGTAATGTAGTCAAAATAATTATTAATGAATGTTTTACATTCTTTTTTCACGCTGTCTTTGAAATCAGTGTGTGTTTTGGGCTCACAGCACACCTCGGTTCAGACTGGCCACCTGGCAGTGTTGCCTAGCCACGTGGAGCCAGGGACCAGCGTGCCGAGCAGTGCAGGGCTCATCCCCTTTCCAAAGAGGTTGATGGTGAAGAGTCGGAGAGAAATAAGGCCATGTTTTGAGATGAGCTGGGTCTACGAGAGTTTTATTCATGTGTGATGCATGATCATGTATGCTGAGTATCAGGGATAAGAAAGGCGAAACTATAGATAAAAGCAGGAGAAAACAAATAACAGAGGCTCACCCACGAAGTCCCGGATGCAAGGGGAGAGGGACGAGAGAGTGTGAGGGGTGGCGGCGTCGAGGACCCAACGCTGAGGTTGATGCTGGTTGGGTTCTTCTTCTGTAATCATCTAAAATCATTTTACTCTTTTTATGGGTCTCAATTTTCACTCTTATCTCCTTCTCTCCACCCCTGCTCTCCTTGAGCTGAGACTCGAGTCCCTTACAAGTCTGTCCCAGGTGCTATCGCTCCACTGTGTGACTCAGAATGAATCAACGTCCCCAGTGACTTAGGTCGGTTTCCTCCTCTGTAAAAAGAGGCAGTAGGAGGATTCAGGTTCATTCACCATTCAGTCAGTCAGTCAGTCAGTCAGTCAGACAATAAGTGCTGTGTACCCAATGAGTCCTGAACACCGTTCTGGGCGCCATCTTCTGATGCCAGCGTTTTGTGTTCTCCATGACTTCTGGGTGGCACTTTCCCTGTTGCCATGTGCTGGGAGTCACAGGCTGAAGATTTCTATTCCCAAAGGAAGCCAGAGGTTCCTTGGCAGGTTACAGAGTCCCTGCTAGTGACAGAGACAAGGAGGAGAGACATGGTCACTCACAGGGTGGGCCGAAGCTGTGCCCACTGCCCGTCCCCACCCAGCACCCCACTGAGAGGGGTTTCCTCAGGTATCAAGACCTCCTTACCGGCACTGGAGGTTTCGACCACCATCCGTCTAAACTCTTTGTACTTCCGACCACAGCACGGAGAGGGGAGGGGAGAACAAGTCACACAAAAGTCCCTGCCCTGATCTGTCTACAAGCCTGACGTGTGACTGCTGCCAGTCAGTACTTGGGGGTGCTGTGCGATCTTGTGTGTGGGATCGAAAACAACCAAACTCACAGGAAAGAGACCAGATTTGTGGTCGCCAGAGGCAGGGCTGGAGGTGGGGCCACTGGGTGGAAGTGGTTGAAAGGCCCGGACTGCACATTACCAGGTGAGTAAGTGCCGCCGGTGTGATAGGCAGCACTCAACTGCAGTTAACGCTGCCGGTGGTGCCCTTGAAAGTGCTCAGACATTAATTCCTAAACTCGTTCATTACAAGGAAAAAATAGCTCTGTAGCTAGAGGAGGTGGTGGTAGTAACGAAGCTTATTGTGGGAACCAGGCAGTGTCTGTAAGTCAAGTCACTGTGCTGCACACCTTAAACTCGTGTAGGGTTGTATGTCATTTATGTCTCCATAAAACTGGGGAAAAGAACGGGCTGTAAAGTCAGTCAGAAAGGGTCATGGAGTCTCAGAGTCACGGGAGAGTCACAGACAGATACCTGTCAGTGCAGAGAGGAAGACAGAGGCGAGACCTGGGTGCCCTGCCCTTTCACAGCCTTGACGACAAGTCACAGGGGCCGTCGGGGCCAGCGGCGCGCCAGCACTGCGCTGCCATTGGCTGGAGGGTTGTATAAAGCCCCTTAGTTATCCTGATGTCAAGAGATGCCTCGTTCCTCTAGTTCCCCTGCTTCTGGCTCTGTGTCACCGGGTCACCGCCTGGGTCACTCTTGGGACTGCCTGCCGACAGAGAACATGCCAGGGCGTGGCACATTGAAGAAGTCTCGCTGTTAACCCATGGGCCGCTTGGCATCCCAGTCCCACATGCAAGCCTTGTGTGCTTGATAAATTCAAAACAGGCCCTGACAGATCGAAGCACTCCCGGGGCATGGACGGAAGTGGGCTTGTGAATCTGGACATCTCCGGCCCACACCCTGGACTGCGTGGTCAGCCATGCTAGTGTTCATTAACGCCACCAGCAGGGAGTAGCTGTCCCCCCGATGGCCACATTCAGATAGTGGCTGATCCACTTGATGTGTCGTTTTTTTAAGTGCCTTGTTAGTGCTGGACACTGGGCTGGGTGTGGAGGACACATTCCCCTGCTCCCTTGGAGCCTCCGGTTTTGTTTACCAACAGCAACTTTCAGAGAGATTAAAACAACAGCCTCTTCCTCTCTTTTCTCAAGCCCAAAACCTCGCCTTTCTGAAAAATAAAATAAATGAAGGAAACTTCTGTAGCCCTGCCCTGCCTGTCCTGAGGTCCTGCTGACGCGGAGGTTGTTTTGGAGTGAGAAGCTTCCCCTGACAGAGCCCTTCAGGAAACCCAGCGCTGTCTTTGCGGGACAGACCTTGGGGTGAGAGCTGCAGAGGCTCGGGAGTCAGACCTTCGGGGTGACAGGCAGGAGCAACCTGATTCAGGGCCCCCACGGGACAGACCCTCCCCAAGGCCCCAGCCATCATGGAGTCCCCAGGGATCCAGCTGGGTTCAGATGTTTTCTCTTTTGGTTTAATTCTGTTGGAAGTACCTGCTTAGCACTGCAGACCAAATCGTGCAAAGGGCCCTCAGCGTGGCCATCACTCATCCACACGCCCCAGTGAATCTTCCAAGACATTCCCACAGGGCAGACCCCAGCCTCGCTTATCTCCCAGGGACTTGCCAGGTCCTTTGGGTCGATTAGGGGAAGGGTGGTTTCAGCCGGTATCAGGAAACATCTGGTCTCGGGCCAGAGACACATGTATGAAGCAAGATGTGTCAAAGCCGTGGCAGTAATGGTGAGATAAGCCGGGAGTGACCTGCCAAAGTGAGCACGCCCATCCCAGAACCCAGGGCCAGTAAAGGTTCTTAAAGGGGCCACCCAGGTATGGTCATTTCCCGTTTGCTTAGGTTGTTCAGAATATTTAACTGCAGGATTGCAGCTTAAAGGACAGGAGCTGACTGTCATACACTGTAGCTAATTGAGGGCATGGCTGTCCAGTGGCAACAATAGCACATGTTCTTTTTATGTTCTCTAGGAGACAATTATAAAGGGTAGCTACTCTACATAGATCACCTAGAAGCAACGCTTGAAGGTGTTGATGAAATAAAGCAGGGTTGCATAAGAGTTGCTTGATGCTAAAATACAGATTCCCCAGTACCACTCCCAGAGAGGCTGATTCAGTGGGTCTGGGGTAGGACCCAGGACTCTGCATTTTAGCAACTTGCCACAACCCCCATCTCCCCTGCACTCCCATCCCTCCCCCCACCCCCACACGCACACCCACACACATCAGCTGATTTGGATCTGCACTAGCAGAGGACCCCACTTTGAGAAAATCTGGGAAAGGGTACTGGGCTTCTAAACTGAAGGCCTAGATTTGGGAGTAGCCGTGTGGCCTTGGAGAAGGCCCTTTGCCCCTCTGGACCCCCTTTTCTGCATCTGCAGAACGAGGGAACTGCTCTTTCGGGCCCTTTCCTGGACCAGCATTCCAGGCATTTAGGCATATTCACAAGGCCTGCCCAGGGCTGTGGGGACTCCAGATCTCCCAGAATGGGAACTCGCCCTCCGACTGAGCTTCACCCTGAAGAGGATTGATGGACAAACCAGAGCGAAAGGGATAGGAGGGTAGAGGGAGAAGCGGGGAGAGGGAAGGGGAGAAAAGGCGAAAACAGAGTCTCTCCAAAAAGACTGCAGTGCCTGGTGCCTGCCCCGGCACAGTGGCCAGCTCTTGGGCACTTGTGCCTAAAGGTATGTTTCCCGTAAACCAGAGGCCGGGACAGGGGTCAGATTTGACCTGGCTTACAGTTCAGCACCTTGCGCAGCTCCAGGCCTGAAGCAGATTTCCCAGGAGTGCTGCCAGCGGCGTGCCGCCCACTCTTCCAGCCGCGGTGCGCACTGGCACAGAGCGCCTGAAGCCCAGGGAGGCGGGAGGCCCTCTCCAGGCCGGAGCCGCTTGCTTTGGGGTTGTGCCCACGAGCGCGACTTGAGACACTAGGCACCAGGGAGCCGCAGCTCTGCTCCACCTCTTTGAGCTTTCAGACTAAATCTAGCTTCTTTTACTCAAAGATTATGCCAATTTTTCTAAATTTTAACTTTTTTCAATAACAGCTGACATTCAATATTATATTAGCTTCAGGTGTACAGCACGGTGGTTAGACATTATAGACCTGACAGAGCGATTCCCCTGATAAGTCTGGTACCCCCACCCTGCACCATACCTGGTTATTCCAATATTATTGACTATATTCCTATGTTGTACTTTACATCCCTGGGGGTATTTTGTAACTGTCAATTTATATTTCTTAATTTCTTCATCTTTTCACCCAGCCTCCCAACCCCACCCCCATCTGGCAACCACAAAACAAAATAAACACACAAACAAAGCCAACTTTTAAATATACCATCTAGAAGAAAATAAATAAATGACAGCTATTTCAAAACCAGAGACAGAAGGACACCCTGTGCAAATCTTTCCACGTGGTCAGACGTGTGGCTGCGGCCGCAGTGAGGGCTACACAGGACGCGTCAACATGGAGTCAGCCGATCGTTAGACTCGACACTGGCCCCCGTGCCTGCCCGATGCTGGAGCAGACGTGCCCACAGCAAACCCCACACACAGTTCATTTCTTTAGGAAAAAAAAATCCCGTAAGTGGAAGTTTCCTTTGTCAAAGAGTCTGAATATTTTCAAGGCTTTCAAGATACCAAATATTTTGAGATTGCCAAATACACCCCCAAAAAGGTTGCATCGATTCATGCACAAATGATAGTCTCCTTCCCCAAACTGGAGCCAACATCACATGTTTACATTAAACAAAAGTAGGTTGTCCACTGGCTGGACAAAAAATGGAATCTCAGAGTTTCGTTTTTGTTTTTTTTTTAAAGATTTTATTTATTTTTAGACAGAAGGGAAGGGAGGAAGAGAGGGAGAGAAACATCCATGTGTGGTTGCCTCTCATGTGGCCCCCACCGAGGACCTGGCACGCAACCCAGGCATGTGCCCCGACTGGGAATCGAACCGCAACCCTTTAGTTCACAGCCTGTGCTCAATCCACCAAACTACGCCAGCCAGGGCAAGGAATCTCAGAGTTTTGACGTGCCATCAGTCACAAAGCTCAACTGCCATGTGTCCAGGGGACATTTTTGTTTCTTCTTGGTTGATTTACTATTCATGGGCTTTGTTCTGTCTTCCACTGAAATAGCCCTCTTGTTCTTATTGGTTAGTAAGAGTTTCGTACTTACAATAAAAGAGGTACTTCGTAACTTTCTTTTTTGTTTTGCCATTTGCCTTTACTTTTATTTAGTGTATTTTGGTATATAGATATTTTTATTCAAACATATTAATATTTATCATTTCAAATTCTGTCTTTGGAGTTCTTTTCTTCAAAATTTATATAAATTTTGCCTATATTTTCCTCAGATATTCCTGATTTTATTTCTGAAATTTTTTCTAGTCTGAAGGCTGAGATGTGACTCTGTTTTTCCCAAAGTCAGCCATTTCATGAATAAGTCATCTTTTTCCTACTAATTTTAAATGGGGCCTTAATTATATACCAAACTGAGTCTGTTTCTAAACTTTCTTCTGTTTTAATTGATGTGTATTCTTTTGCCAGCATTATGTTAATTATTGTAATTATGGTATATGTTATTTCTAGTATTATGGAAAGTCCTCATTATTTCTTTTCTGTCTTTGTTGAAACATCAGCTCAGTTGTACTTACATGTGTACATGTTCTTCCAGAACCATTCTGGCAACTCCGCTTTTTTTTTTTTTTTTTTTTACTTGTAACTGTATGAGCAGTAATGGCTTTTCTCTTTTTTCTGTCTTCTAATTCCTTTATTATTCATTCATTCATTCATTTTCATCACCATCGAGAGCTTCCCATGTACCATATCTGGCTGAGGAGGAAGGGGAACTCAGCAGTGAGTACAAATTAAGCCGCTCACAGTCAGAGATGGACAAAGATGGAACTGACAGAGAGACACTGGGGAGCTCGAGAGGTGTCCAGGGGTCCCCATTAATGACTTGCCTTAAACCCAGACATGGTCTTGGCCAGGAGAAGAGAGAAAAAGTATAAAGAAATACTTACCAGACTAGGCAAGACATTATAGATTTTTTTTTGGCTCTAATCATATCACAAATAACCAGCCCTTAAACTCCTCCAGATCCGTCCCGTCGGAGGCAAGAATGAAAACCTCCTGTGTAAACAGAGAGCTGGAGAGAGACTATACCAACATATGGGTCGGAGTAAAAGAAAGAAAACAGAATCTGAAAATTGAGAGGAACACAAAGATACACAAAATCAAGTACTGAAAGTAACCTTAGAAAAATTATCCATGGTTTTCCTTTGCTCACTTTCATTCATTTTTTAATTTCTGTAAACACAAAGGGCAAATGTTTCTAAGCAGACACTGAAAATCCTCAGTCTATCCCTTTATCGAATGTGTGATGCCCAGAACTTGCACCCTCAGAGCAGGCCTCTGCCGTGCGGGCCGCCCCTGCCGTGCGCCGAACTGGGAGGAGGGTCTTTGCAGACGGCTTGGCTGCTGCCTGACTGGGCCCTGACTCTCTGAGCTCTTTCCACGTTTAAACAGCCAAATCATTAGAAGCTTCTTACACCTACAAAGTCGAAGTCCATCTCCCAGTGTCTCCCCCGCCTCACCCTGCCTGGTGCGGCCCTGCGGAGCCGGCACAGGCCCTCGCTGCTGTGAAAGCGGCTCTCGTGTCCCCTTCAGTTTTCTCTTTCACAGCCTTGCCCTTCCTGCTTCCTCAAACTAGTCTTCTTAGGACACAGTCTAGATTTCTCAACAGCCTGCTTTCTCCTCTGGAAATGCAGTTAAAATAGCCTGCATTTCTTTGAAAAGTGAAACTCTGAAGTTCACGTAACTCTCCAGATGCCATCTAACCTGTGCAGTGGGTTGGAAGAAGCTCCCTGATCCCTGGGCACTTTTTAAAGAACACACCTAAGATTCTGTTTGTGTTTGAGGTGACAGACCCTGGTGTTAGCTAGCTGGCCTCGTCACCAAAGGAATGGCTTTGGCCCTTTTCACACAAGCGAGAGGACACGCCTCACGGGGAAGACATGACCCCCTAACAATAGGCTCTGGTGAAATTTGGGAGGAGGCTTCAAAGCCAGGAATCAGGAAACAAAAGGCGTTTCCATGTAGAAACTGAGGAACCCTGGTGGTGGAAGTAGGTGCTGTGGAGGCCTCTGTGCTCAGGCGCGACTGGCGCTGTCGAGAGGGAACCCCAGTGAGGTTTCCAGCCCGACGTTCGGCGCGTACGCTGGAGCACAGGGGAGGCCGCACAGGGGAAGGGAAGGGCCTCTGAGCTGCCTTGGGGCTGGCTCTGCTCGGCTTTTATGAGCTGGGGACAAAGTGGGCTTGCATGAAAAGGCGGGCTTTTAGAAAAAGGCAGGCTGGCAGAATTTTCCATCTTAGGGTCAAGTGACTTCACTTGCCAGCTATGTTGCTTGGTGACTACATTTGGCGCCTGGGCTGCAGGGACCAGATGTCCTACTGCCCATCACCGCCACCCCAGGAAGGTCCTGTAGCGGCAAACCTCGGTCAGCTGCACATCTGGGTGGGTCCTTCAAGCAGGCAGTTAAAAGGGAGATAAAATCAGCTGCCTCGAGGTTTTGAGTAGAAAGCAGATGGTGACAACATTTTTGCCTGAGTTCCTCTGACCACCTGGTCTTAACCTGGCTTGCTGGCCACCCAGTGCTTCCTGTGCCTGGGCCCAAGTCCCTGTGCTGCCTCACGGAGCAGGGGGCCTGCCCGTGAGTGAAGACGCTGCTGGACCATCAGTCCCAGGGGCCTTGTTCCAGCACGGACCTCTGCTCGGCAGACCAAGCACCTGGTAGCTCCGCTGTCGCCACTTTTCAGTGCGACTTCCTGTTTCTCAGGACTGGTCAGTGGCAGTGAGAGCTGACATTTTGCCTTGTTTATGCCAATGTGTGTGCCAAATGGAAATTAAGACTCAGGACCCCAATTCCTCTGCATCTAGGACCCTTGGGATCCTGGGATCTGAGCTTCTGACGAACCCTCCCAGAAGCTTTCCTCTGATTCACAGAAAGCCTAATCCTGGGGTGCCCTCCTCTGCTCACTTTCCCTCACCTCGGAGCAAGGCCCTCAGTGCCCCAGCGGGCTCACAGGTGTGGGCCAGGGCTGCAGTGACTCCCTGGTGGAGCCGTGGCCCCAGGGTACACCACAGCACAGCATGGGGCGGGTTGGGAAACTGGCAGCCTGCCTGCCGGAGTCTGATGGGCCCTCTCCTGCTGCCTTCAGGCGGGAAACAGCAGGCACGTTCACAAATCAGCCCTGCATGAAATGCAGGCCTAATTACAGAGCTTTGGACCTCGGTTTTCTCTGTTACCCTAGTTCCTGGCATTGAACACAGTGAGTTAGGTCAGGAAGGACATGCTGGTGTTCAGGAGAGAGTGGAGGCAGGACGAGAGGTAGGGGAAAGTGCATCCTCACTGAGCTTCTCTTGGTACAAGAGAAGCTAGGATCTCCCAGCACACAGAAGTCTCTTCAACTAGTTTGTTGTCAGTGAGCCTGGCCCACCTCACCTTTGGGAGGCATTGTTTCTATTAATCTATTTCTTATAACATAAAATCTATTTTGGAATAAATTACATATATCCCCTTACACAGCTATTCTTCCTGGCAGACTAAGTCACTGAAGAAATACAAAGCAGCCTAACTTTTGCCACCATATAAGGCAGAGAGAAGGTGTGGGAAAAAAGTCACTTTCTCTCTCTCTGCTGCAGCCAGCTGGGAAGCAGTTCTCCCTCCTCCAAGGGCACAGCCGAGCGCAGGCCAATGGTTATTAAGCAGAGAGGAAGGAGGAAAGGTGGCAGTGTCCTGTGCCCCGCCTCCGACCCAGGCTCAGCTCGGAGACTCCTCGGATGTGTTGCAAGGGGTGGGAGTGGGAAAAAGAAACCACTTCCCTCCTCCGCCCACTCCTCCCTCCGGAACTCTAAGCACTGGTCAGAGGACACAACCCTTGCCCTGCTCCCTTGTCACCCCCAGCCTCCTGAACGGTTACCTTGTGCTGTTAATTTTTTATTTCTATACAGACACACCTTGGAGATATCACAGGTTTAGCTCCAGGCCACCACAATAAACTGAGTATCGCAATAAAGCGAGTCGTCATCTTTTTAAAAAAGATTTTATTTATTTATCTTTAGAGAGAGGGAAGGGGAAGGAGAAAGAAAAGGGAGAGAAACATCTACCGGTTGTCCCTGGCCCAAAACCCAGGCACTTGTCCCAAGCGGGAATCAAACCGGCAACCCCTCAGTTCATAGGAGGCCTAACTCACTGAGCCACACCAGTCAGGGCATGAATCATAATCTTGCCAGTGGAGGATCTTGATTTCCATTTGCCCAACTCCACAACTTCTGTAAGGTGCAATAAAGCAAAGCACGATAAAACACAGTCTGCCTGTATCTCATCTCCCGAACTCAGTGGTGTCTTTCACGAGTCATCCTTGTGCTGGAGATGAACACTAACAGTTCTTAAATGAATAAACAAACCTCTGAGGTTCCCGCAGAGGAGCTGGGCCCTCAGGGGATGTTTCCACGCACTAGCAACCTGGGGGAAACATTTTGGAGCGCTGCAATCAAGAGTTGGTTAGTTTGTCTGTTCTACTCTGAACATTTATAGCCTGGGTTGGAAAATAGATAGCCCTGCAAAGGGCATTTGTGAACTGTCCAAAGATTTCAGATTAAAAAACTGTTTTAGCATGGCAAATTCCAGGCAAACACATATATCCACCTCCCTTCTTCAACAAATTCAATTCACGGCTGAGTTAGTATCATTTAGACTCCATTCATTTATTACATACCGCCCCCCCCACCCTTGCTACAACCATGATAATTTTGAAGCGAACAAAACCCATGATGTCACCTTGTTTCTAAATATATGTGTGTCTCTAAAAGAGAAGACTCTTGGTTTCACCAGCCACCTGTGTGCCATTATCAAAGCGCTCCATCTTCGGGGCTGAGCCTGAAGGCTGATGAGCTCCTTTTAGATAAGCCTCTGTCAGGCCCCTGTTAGCATTGCAGGGGCGTGGTGGGACCTCTGAAATCCTGAAATTCAGGCCCCCGGCACTCTCCTGACTTTCCCCTCGGGGAGGGGCCCAGCAGGCCTCCTTGCATACAACAGGCTTGCAAGCCACACTGGTCTGGGATTCCGGCTCCCTCACCACCCAGCTCTGTGACTTTGAGCAACAGACTTCACCTCTGTGCGCCTCAGCGCTCTGACCTAAAAGCGAAGATAATGAATAGTTCATACCTCATAGGGTTGTTCGAAGGATTAAATGTGATAAAAATAAAACGAAGCTCTTGAAACAGTACCTGGCACCTAGGAAGTACCATGTGTTTGCTTTTTTTTTTTTTTAATCATTCTTTGCTTAGTACATACATCGTTTCTATGGACACCAACTATTCCCTGAAGTGACAAACACCAACAACCCTCAGACACGCAGAGCAATGTGTGTATTTCTCACAGCACTTCCACGCGTGTAGCAGGTGCGGTCCTGCTGCAGTCCGCGAGGGCACCAGGCCGGGCACAGGGCCGGGATCCGAGCCGTGCCACGCACGGAGGTCGCTCCAATCGGCCCTCCTTATGTCGGGAAGAGCTTAGAGCCAAACCAAAGTTCTAACAGCTGGAGGTTGGTGAAGCAGCGTTCTGTCATCATACATAAGGCAAAAGAATATTTAATTGATATAAAAAGCATCCGTGCCGAGTTAAGTGAAAGAGGAAAGGTACCAAAAAGTAATTAAAATATAAACCTACTGTGCTTTTTTCCTCTTGGGATATATATATTAATACTCATTACAAAGACTAGAAAGGTAACATCAGAATATTAATGTTTGTCATTTCTCAATGAAGCAATAAAGAGTCATTTTCTTTTCTTCTTTGTGGTTGGATTTTCTGAGTGCTACCTAATGAACATGTATTACATTTACAACAAGGAAAAGTTATTGTGTTAAAACAGGATGCATAATTGTATATGTGGGTGATTCAGTTATGTGAAGATATGTGAAGACAGCAAAATGTTAATGGGAGAGTTGGGGGTGATCTTTTCTTTATATTTTTCAGGCTTTTCCAGATTTCCTACTCTGAGAGCAATACGTTGTTTTTAGAAAGATGGTTCCGCTAGGGAAATTGAGGCACAGGTGGGCAGGCAGGCTCTCTGGTTCCTCACAAATCCCACCCAAACTAGAGCAGGTGTGGTCAGCCCTCCCTAGAGACCCCTTTGGGGTTCATCCGTCACCTGTGACAAGGCTCAAGGCTGTAAATGCAGTCTCTGAGCCTCTCCTCTCATTCCTGACCAGGAACAGTGAGAAAAAGCCACAGGAGGAGAGAAGAAACTGGCTGCAGGGCCCCGCGTGTGTCTGGGACCAGGGTGGGGATGCTCGGCACCTGGCCACCAGTAGGGGCGTGGAGGCCGGGCCTCAGCTGGGCCACGCTACAGCTGGGCCTCCGCAGATTCCGAACCACCCACCATCTGCCCACGCCAGATGCCAGCTGTCAGGGAGGAGGCGCCCTGCAGGCAGATGTGTCCCTAATGATAGCAGGCAGCCCACCCAGACCAGCTATTTGGGACCTCCCTGATCTACTTCCCCAACAAGTGTGTCTAGAACAAAACCAAATAGAGGCAGGGATCAGAAAAGAAAAAGGAGAATGAAAGACAAAGTGTTTCCCAGTTGGAACACTGTGGATTTGATGGCCATTGGATTTGATGGCAGGAGTTAGGCAGGGTGGTGTGGTCTCATGGGCAAAACTGGGGTTCAGAAGCCACGGAGCAGGAGTTTCTGCTTCACCCACTGCTTACGACCGTATGATCCAAAGCACACACAACCCCTCCCCAGGCAGTGCCCCTCCCCAGGCAGTGCCCCTCCCCAGGCAGTGTCCCTTCCCAGGCAGTGCCCCTCCCCAGGCAGCGACCCTTCTGTGAGAGGCAAATGTCACTACAAGAGGAAAAAGGTTTCCTTGCTCCTGGAAGGGGCCATACCAGCGCACATCTGCCCAATACCCACAGAAAGAGTGCCTGGCATGGCCTTCCCGCGTAGGCCTGGCAGGACAGCTGGCCGTTGCTGCCTCCAGATGTGCAGGTGAGGAGACAGTGCCCAGTCTGGTGCTGTCACACAGGCGGCACGGGCTGGATGGGCGGCTCCCAGCCTCGCCTTGCTGTGTATGAGAATGCAGGCCTGGACCCCTTCCGCACAGTCCATTCTGGGGGCTCAGTGGCCCACGGCCACTCTCCAGCAGGCCCACGCTGCCCAGGAGGACATTCACATAGCCTTGGAGTAAAGCGAACTTTGGGGACTTGTCTTTCCCCAGGTGGAACAGAAGCAAAACAAAAGTATCAGTGGCCTATGGCCGTTAAAAATGTTACCTATGGCCCTGGCAGCTCTAGAGATGCCCCCAATCTGCTTGAAGGAAGTTACTTACCTGACTTTGGACAAAAGGGAGTCTCGAGCAGTGATTTCAAGACAAGAATGTGGAAAGAGAGCAACGGTGTGGATTTGGATAGTAGGGAAGAATCATTCTCCTTACCCGCTAGCATTCCAAGGTTCCTTCATGGGTAGTTATTATTGTGTAATCCCACCAGACACTCCCATTGGCATCTGTCTGGCTTTGCAGATTGGTTCAGCTTTAGGCGCACCCCTCAGGGCCCAGCCCTGGGCAAGGTGTGGAGGAGGGTACAACAGAAGAATAGGACTTGGTCCTGGTGGTCCCAATCCAGAGGGGTGATAAAAGTCACACCGTGAGCTGACCCCGACCAGGGGTCGGTCCTCTGCCTTAGACTGCAGGAGATACAGGGCGACCACCCAGTGCCAGGCCTGGGCACTCTGGGTGTACATTAATGTCCTCCTCCAAGCAACACCAGCTGGGTCTTTTCCAAATGTATCTGGTCGTGCTTATATATGTCCTACCCTGAGGACAGCATAGGGCGCAGTAGCTATTTACTGGGACCCAAAAGTCACATCAACAGCATGCAAGCTGCTTCTGACAGGGTGCCAAGGCTGGCCTCACCTCCTCATGTCCACCTCTCATCTGCTGGGTGCAGTCCCATGACTGACAGTCAGTCTCTCTCTCTCTCTCTCTCTCTTTCAAAGGTCCCGTCCAAGCCTTACATCTTCTACTCCTCAGCCATATCTCCAACTGCTCTTCTGATTCTGAGTCAGCATTGTCTTGCTAGAACTAGCTAATAACTCTCATTCTATGTTTCATGCTTATATTTCTATTGCAGCCCAGAGGGTGTAAGAGGTGATAATTTTTTGAGCCCGGCTGAGGAGCTTTCACAAAGCTGACAATCCTACTACCAAGAAAAGATTGGTGAACACCATTCTAAGTATGTGGTGATTTTCCACAGTCTGTCACTTAACGTCCTAGTAAATGAGCCCCGGGATCATCTGCTCAGCGGCTTTGCGAATACCTAATGAGAGCCATGGCGTGCACCACTGCCTATGCCAGCTAGATTTTTGTGCTATATTGTTCAAGCCCACATTCGCAGGCAAGGGTGTTAGATAGGTTGAGGGTCTCGAGGTCTAGGCGGTTCTTGCTAAATGTTAAAATGCAGCACAGTATTTTGCAGATGCAGCTGTAATCAGGATGAGCTTGACAGGAACCCAATAGGATCATGTGTAGCTAACTGCAAAGAAGAAATCAATGCATAATTAACCAAATAGTGTGTATGAGTAATGTCTAAGCCTTCCTCCGGGACACATTGTTGTGGGTGAGAATCTTCTGTCTCCTTTACTTGCTACAAGTAAATAAAACTCTAACACCAGCCACGTGTCTTTCTTGAATAGAACACCCCAAGCATCGAACCCTTGAGTTTGGTAACAAAAGGATTACAATTAAAACAGTCATTATTACAAATAGTAATTTGCATAGTCGGTGGTAATTCCAGCCAGACAATGTGTGAGATAAACATCATCTTTGTGAGTAACAATTACATAAAAAACAGAAACACATCCATGAGATATCACAAGGCTGAAATCCACATGCTAACTTCTTCTGGCAGAATAATAAGCAAGCCATGGATTTTCTTTCTTCTTAGACATCTGGCCCCAAAACTAAAGGGTTGATATGTTTGTCTTGCTATACTATTAGAATAAGCTATGCATATCATGCATATGAAGCTGAAAAATTACATTGTGTGCCAAAAATATTTGTTTCTATGTAGACCTCTTCATCCAAGACAGAAATATATAACTGAACAAATAAGTATTCACCAGAATAGAAGTGAACTCAAAAGTAATATGAAAATTTTTTCCTCCTTGCCAAGCACATAGTCTTTGTGTTCCATCTACTAAGTGTACCTCCTTCTTAGATCTGCTGAGGGGAGGTCAGTCCGAATAGGCAGGAGTCTGAAACAAAGCCTTTAAAATTTACCTTCAGATACATCAACAAAAGCTCCATATCCCCAGCATAACATTAGGTCTTGCCATACCTGGCCTAGTGTAGTTTGAGTTTATTAGTAACTTAAAATGATTTAAATTCAAATATCCGGGAGCCAACCAAGCAAAGCAACCATGGCTTCTGTTTATAGTGAATAACTGTAGAGAATTTACATGTGAAAGGATAGATTTTAAATGCTTCAATTTATTTTCTTAAGTAGGTAAATAGTACTTGTATTGTTTCCTGTGGCTGATCTAACTAACTACCCCAAATTGGTGGCTTAAAATAACACACATTTATTCTCTTACTGGAGCTAC